>JABUQX010098808.1:55000-57500 GCA_015478945.1 Trachelipus rathkii
CCATTGCCGGACTTAGATCCAATAATCACTATCTTTCTCTATAAGACTACATATAAGCAATTGTCCCTTCTGTTTCCTCTTTTTGACTTAAAACAACCTCAACCCAAGCTCACACATGCAAGACAGACACTCTCGTCTCTAACTCACTCATGATCACACACTCTATATATAGTGATAGTATATAAATAATATATATATATTATATATATAATATATATATATATATATATATATATATTATATATATATAATATATATATCCTATAATTATATATAATATAATATATAAATATAATAAATATACTATATTATATTATATATGGGAAAGATATTTTTTATAAAGTGTCATTTATTAAATCAGAAATTAAAATATTCAGTTTTATAATTCAAGAATATGGATTCCAATAACGTATCGCAACTTAGAGATGTAAGTGAATAAAAAACGACCCGTTTTTTATTAAAAAAAACGTTTTTTTTAAAAAAAAACATGATGAATAAAAAACAATTGATTTTTCTGTTTTTTTGTTTTTTTTGTTTTTATGCTATATATTTTCTTACTTTAATGTTATTTTCTTTATTGGTTTCTTGAAATATTCTACCAAGTACTCCTTTAACGTTTTCATATCCATACTCTTCTTGACCGCAAGCCCCTAATACAATATGTAACTCCATGTTACTCAATTTGGCTCCATGTAGTAAGTGACTTCCTTTGAGTTCCTCACTCAATGCGAAAACTGAGACTGTACATGAAAATAAATATGATCATGATGAGAATATGATCATATGACTATTTATGTAAGATATTACTTACACAAATAAGAATATAATATTAAGTAGCTACCATAAGTTAGTAACTAGTATGATAAGGCCTAACTGAAATTACTAAATTTCTAAAGAACCATCAAGGGCCTCATTAAATCCTGTTCTACTGCTCTGCACTGAATCCTCAGACCCTGTTTCCAACTTATGGCCTCTACTGATAAATCTGATTCCTCATGCCATCATATGCTATACTTTGTGGAAGAAGGAGGAGGAAGTCAGACTCTGATCAAAAGCTAATGGACAGAGGTGTCTTAGATTTGGTTTTATTCAGATCTCAATGTCCTTACAAGAGAAACCTGGAGCTACCTGACTGATGACTCTGGCTAAGTGTATGTGGTTTTCATGTGATGAATTTGGATGACGTTTAAACTACTGCCAACTTTACATTAATTTGAAAAAGTACCGGAAGGGCTCTGGCTGCTCCGTCTCTGTCAATTTCAAATTATGACATGAATAATAGTTTTTCTGGATGTTCATTTGTGAGCCTGATTATTTTTTTTGAATGGATATTTGCATGTGCTGAGAACTTCTCTCACATGCAGCTGAAGTGGCAGGAAGGTCTAGAATTCGGGAGGCTACTTTTGATATCTTGCATTTCCTGCAAAACCAGTCTACCATACTGTAGGCAAAAGATTGCTGGAAAGTGAATCAGAGAAATTCCATATTGAAGAAGTCCCTCTGACTGAAAAAATTCATCAATTCTCCCATTACTTTCTTTTCATCCACATCTAGCATTTCCTTGCTCAGATTGTAGGCCTTCTGAATAAGCTTTGAACCGTGACGAAATTATGAAATTTTGTTTCAATTTTGCTTGGATATTGTATTGAATTTGTATGCAATTTTTTTTTATTAAAAGTAAAAAAAAGATAGATAGGGTATATAATATATATATATATACAGTATATTATATTATATTTATATATATATCTATATTATATATGATATATATATATAATATATATATAATTATATAATTATATATATATATTATTATATATATAATATATATAATTATAATCATAATATATATACAATATTATATATATATATATATCCGGTATATATATATATTATATATATATATATATATATATATATATATTTAATATATATATAGTATATATATTATATATATATATATATATATATATTATATATTATATTATATTAATATATATATATTATTATATTGAATCGCTTTACATTGTCTTTCACATTGATGTCAAATTTAAACAATCAGATTTATCAGTGATAGGAACAGTGTCAACTGACGGCTTATTTATTTGTGCTCTTTTTCTGCTTTGTTAGCATTTGCATTTCTTTACTTTGCTTCCATTTCCTTGATTTTGCTGTACTCTTACTCTCTTTCTGATTTCCCAAGTATTTCATTTTTATGTCATCACTGCATTTTTTGCAATTCAGTATGTGTTGTTCTTTCCTTGAACTATTATTGGCCACCTCAGTGAAGAACAATTTACAGAGTGCTCTTTTACCCTTGTATGTATGATTTTCCTTAACAGTAAATAGAGAATGGACAGGTGTTTGTTTTCTCCAAGCCATTGTCAATAAATTTATGAGATATTATCAACTTAAACCATTTAATGATATTATAATTAAATATTATAATTAAATATTATCTCTGTAACAACTGTTCTCTATATATAATATATCAAGGTAA
>JABUQX010098809.1:0-31317 GCA_015478945.1 Trachelipus rathkii
ATATTAGCATATTATCGCTTTTAAAAGTATATTATGTCATGATAGAGCTAATTTTTAATATCTATATTAAATTTTTAAACTTCTTCATAAATTAATTAAGTTTTGTTAAAGATATGTTTGTTTTGTATCTTAAGGTAAATAAAATAATAACAAGTATTCCGTATATTTCGCATCTCGATTTTAACACTTACTGTATCGAAATTTTTGTAATTACCATAGCCTATTCATATTATCGGATATTATATCTTTATTTCTTATCAATTTTATTTTTGGAATAATTAATTCAAAATATATATTCTTAAATAATTTATGACGAGATGTCGATTATCCTTAAAGTGGCGTTTCATCGGATCTCGTTAAGAGTTACTAGTAATATATTTTGGTTTCGAATATCGTACTTCAAACGTATTATCAATTTCGTTATTACCTTCATATAGTATCATTATTACAACAAACCTTGATTCTCCCTATGTGAACGTATTAAACCAGTCGATGGAGTCTATACGTTCCCGACGCATAATTTTTTTTTGGAATTTTTTTTTTTTCATCAGGACTTCACAAAAAAAATTTTAAGGTTTCGGGACTTTGGAATTCAGAGGTGCGAATACATAGGGAGAATCAGTCCTTTAGAAATGTTACTGTATCAAGGGCTACTCGGCCTATACTATAGACTCTAAAATCGTTTTGAACGTATTCGGAAACGCAAATATCTAAATATCGCTATCCTCGGATACTTACGATGAGTCCTAACGGCATCATACTTCTCCTACTAATATCCTCTAATTATGATAGGAATAGTGATATTAAATAATTTAAGAAATAATATTAATCGCCTCAGAAAGTATTTAAATATGGATAGAAAGTTAACATTTAATAATAGTTTTAATAAAAATAATATTAAATAAAAAAAATAAAAGTTAATTTTTTTTTGTTAAAGATATGAGTTTGTTTTGTATCTTTAGGGTAAAAAAAAGCATACAAATTTCCGTTTAATCGTTTATTCGCATTCCTTTAAACACTTTCTTATCGAAATTTATATATAAACAATATGTACAGTACTATACGATGAGGAGCCCAGTTCCCAAGAATTCTTGAGGGGAATAATTCAAAAGTTTAATCCTAATATTATAAATGCATTCCTTTAAACACTTACTATATTCACGAAATAAATTTATTACCCCATACTACCATCTATATAACGCATACTAACGATTTACACACAAATTTATAATTATGGTTATTATATTTATCAATTTTAAGATTATTCCATAAATAATATTATGCTAGAAAGGTCGATACCTTATTAAGTGGCGTTTCACTCGGATCCTGGGAAGGGGTACTATTAAAAGAGAGATATTTTTGCATTTCGAAATACTGTTACAAACACTATTAACTCCAGTATCCATATTCATATAGTATGCCAATTCATAACGGGCTCGATCTCCCTAATGATGACGTAACCTCGATTACCTATAATTCTCCACGATCTGCATAATTTTTTATGAAAAATTTTTTTTTAATCAATGACTTCACAAAAGATTATTTTATAGTATTTTCTGGAACTGATAGCATCCAGGTTGGACACATAGGGAGATCGAAGTCCTTAGAAACTGTTACTTTATAATTTCAAGGGGCTATCTTTACGCTTAATACTACCGTTTGAAACGTATTCAGAAACCACAAATGATCTAAATATCAGTCTATTATATTTATTATATAATTATTATTATTATTATAATTATTATTATTATTATTATTATTATATTAATTATTATTATTTATTATATATTTATAATTATTTAATTAATTAATTATTATTATTATTCTTAATTATAATTATATATTGTATAATTTATTATTATTATTATTTAATTATTAATTATTATTATTATTTATATTATTATATTATATTTATTATTATTATTATTATTTATTATTATTTTATTATTATCTATTATTTAATTATTATATATTATTTATTATTATATTATTATTATAACTCATTTGTTTTTTTTTATCTTTTGCATATAAAAGGGAGTCAAATTGTTATATATTTTATCATTAGGAAGCGTGGCTTCGCCGCGAATGTGCGTATACACCCTGAAGATCAGTGCCTGATAATTTATTTTATTTTATTTCATTATTCCTAATTATTATTTATTTTGAAGAAAATACTACTTTGTGACCTTAGTACTTTTTTCACAGCCGAACTCGACGACGAAAAACTCGAAACGCGAAACGAAAATGACTGTAAAAACTCTGCAAGATCTATCAATGAACGTCATTTTTGAAACGTCATCCTTTCAAGATTTTTACGACGTTTCTGATTCAAAAATATTCGGGGTGATCTGTGATATAATTACGAATCGTTTCATCGAAAAACATGGGTCGAAGGAATTAAATTTCAACCTGTTATTTCCGCTATTTGATTCGGACGACGAGGCAAAAACCTCGGCGATCATTCTAAGTTTTCTTAAAAATGCAAAGCAAAATACCTACACGGCGACTGAATCAATAACATTGACATTGACCAAGTATATGGTCGCATCAGACAGTTCAGCCGATGGTGTTTCCGTAGCCGCTAAAACCGCTGAAGTTATTAGGACAATGAGTACGAAGTACAAAAGCTTAAAATCTTTGGCTATGTATTTAGATCAGTATGAAACCTTCATAAAATTGACGGATTCAATGAAGGAAAAACCACATCAACCTTTATTTGGAATCAAGAAACTAGAACAATTGTTAAATACCGGTACTATGTTGATCACTGACGACATCAAATGCTAATACTTTCCTAACCAACCAATTTTCGATCTTATTTTCCAACCTAATCACACAAATATTATTAATGGTTAGTCGAATGGGTGTTGAATAAGAAGAAGTAACACAGACGCTAGAATGAATTATGAGCGTAAGACATCTCCCCTTCTTATATTATTTATTATTAAAGGCAAATCTAGGAGAACGCTTGATTATTAGCGAATCCGATATGAAATCTTTAAAATTGAAAAAAATGGTTGTAGTAGTTGTTTTTTCGAGTAAATTTGTAGCATAAAAATTTCTTAAATTCCTAGTATCTTTAAAAAATTAACTACATAGGAATTTTGGAATACTTCAAAACAACATAGTGAGGAAATATGGAAAATCCCAATCCATTGTGTTTGATAATAACAAAAAAATTGGATGTTTACGTTATTAACCATATCTCACTCACATCTTCCGTTGTGAAGAAGCCGAATTACGTGTAAAGAAGCTCTAACTCTGGAGGCTTGCAACAAACTTGCAGGAGAGGTGAAAATGACATATAGAATTGACGTTCTTCTCTCAGCCAGTTTCTCTAGCCGGAAGAAGAATTTTTCCCACTACGCTTTTCATATATGGATAATAAATTTCGCGAATCCTATATGAAATTGTGTCTATACAATAATAATAGCACTAAATTGAGCAGTAATTTAGTCGTAGTGTTGAGAATAAATAGAAAACCATCAGAAAGAAATATAATTGAAATTGGGAAATCAGATAGAAATGCCTTCATGCCCAGTCAAAAAAACAAATACTAGAGTATAATAATTTATCGATGGAAAGAAATTAGAATAGAAGAAGTAGAAGAGGAAGATATGGCGGTAGGAGATGAAAATTGTAGAAAATTCATAGCGTTGCATAGAATGTTGGAAATTAATTTTTTGAAATTTCTTTCTAAAGATAGCGAAAGAAACGAAACAAAAGTACCATTCTGTCTCGCGTGCAGAGGAATTCATGCTGTTATGATGCTCTTTATGCGCCTGACCTACAATCCGATTATACAAGCGTGTCATTTGCACTACGGCAAATCATGGCGAACTGGAATAGAAAAGAAAATAATCGCTTCATGGGATACAAAAATTTTTAGAAACCGATTGCAAAAGAGTATTAGAAAGTTCGATGGCTTCTTGGAATTGAATCTGCAAAACGTTTGTCAATTTAACGCTATGCTTCAAAGAAACGAACGTATCGATAAGCTTTCCCCATTCCGATTTCCAAATGTTCGTGTCTTGAGATTATCGTACGACGGAAAAGAGAGAATTTTTGAATCAAAATCTAAATGCGGCTTATTGAATAATAAAATCGTAGAAGCCTTTCCTAATCTAACTGATTTGGAAATCAGAAATAACGCTATATATTCGTACTCGTATCTGCGAGAGAGTCCTTATAGCCCTGAAATGATAGTAAGCGACGTAAATAAAACATTTCTTAAAAATTTGGTAGAATTGAAGATCGATTTTTCTGATCTTTTATATCATATTTGAAGTGTCTCTCCAAATCTAGAAAAGGTCGTTATATTTTTCCATTGGGAACATATCGATCCTTGCGCAATTTATACACTTTTGAATAATACCATCGGCTTTTTGAAAAAAGGACTAGAGTTTAATTTCGATAACTACTTAGCGGAGGAGTAGAGTTTAATTTTGATAACTTCTTAGCAGATAAACAAAAAATGTTCAAGTACTTTATAGGTAACTATAAACGCACTTACGAAAGAAATATTGACCAGCTGTTCAAAAAAATTACGGTGACTATGACTGATGATCATGGAAAATCCATCATTCGATGGAATATAAAACAATATAACTCTTCGGAGATACGTAGTTTACTAGATGGTTGTGAATCAATTGACAGCGATAAATACAAGGTGGAAAGAGAAATGAATTTCTCCGGGAGTCTTTTATGGTTAAAAGATGATATCTATTTTTATTACTTAAACACTTTTTTTAAGTTTTTAGAAAAAGGTCGAGATCGCAAGCGCGCCCAAAGACATTTCATTATGGGGTTCTTCCATATATTTGAAATTACTACATAAGTAATTGTAATTGTCCTTAATATTAAATCAATCGCATCTTCTCTTATAAGCTGTGAACGTTATAGAATGACGTAGCATTAACAGAGAAATTAATGTGATAAAATAATCTATTTATGAATATATTCAAAGAGCGAAATTTATAATCAAACACGACACTAATCTACACACATACTTAATTATCATCGTCGGTTATACCGTATCGCCGTTTAGATACGATACTTAAGTATCATAATATAATATATTATATATATATATATATCACTAGCTAGAATATTACGTTTGCTATATATCCTTTTCTATTATATATATATTAGTATATTTGGAAGTATATAAGTAATAATCATAAAATCATACTATAGTTATGAAGGAAAAGTATGCCCTCACATCTATTAATAATTAAAATACACTAAGAAACTATAGAACATAGGCTTAGTTAAAGTTGACTGAGGTATAATTATATATATACTAGTATATATATATATATATACCAGTCAAAATCATCGAGATAGAATGTGGAGAAGATAATTATCAACAGAATAACGATGATGTGGTGGAGTAAAATGAGGTAATAGACGAATCACTAAGCTATATTGAAGTTACCAAATGTCTACTAACACAAACTCGTGCGCAAGTAATTAATCTATTATAGCACCTTTATGTATGTACGGGTTAACGAGGTGATTTATCGTAATGTGGTGGTAACGCGGTGAATATATGATTTCTCACTATACTCAGCACTTATTAAATATAGATTAAAGAGAATATAATAATAGCACCAACATCTATGAGCTGATACCTCAGTAACAAATTATATAGAATTGGTTAATACTATATAAGTTAAATACTTGAAAAGTATATAAGCTAAGAACAGTTTATTAAAGCTACTTTATATAAGTCCCTTGACTATTGAACCATATATAGTATCTCAAATAATTGCACTAGTAGTTTAGAAACCTAAAATATACGAAGCTTCATCTTAGTACCCAGATATGAGTAAGTATCAAAGTATCTATCCATTACTAATGAGGCGGTATGAGTACTCCATTAGATAGAATAGCTGTGAAGTATAATCTAAAGATAAATATAATGAGTATAGTAATTACAATTATAACGTATAGTATTATTAATATATATATAAAACCATTATTAATAACGTGATAATTGACTATACATAAGACAATGATGATACAGTATCACTAGACATACTTAGTTATAAACACTAAAAAAATTTAATTAAACCATATATCAATTTGCGACGTACTTATACTAATACTCATTAATTGCAATTAAACCAATTTATCAAATTACTATAATATATACGTATTAAAGTTATATTCCTACAGTTCAATTACCAATAAGGGAATTGAACTTCTATTTTCTCATAATATCTATATATAAATAATATATATATATATATTACAAGTAATACATAAATTATTATATTTATAACTATATACTTAATATATAATTAATATATATGTATCTATATCAATCATATATATATATATATATATATACCATTTTGAATTACAATGATAATATCTATATACTAATCCAAATTAAATGATATAATACATACTCTATATTATATATATTATATATATATATATATATATATATATATAATATATATTATATATATATAATATATAATATATATATATTATATATTATCTATGTAGAGTATATTTTATATATATATTATATAGTAGTAATATATATATATAAGTATAGTATATATATATAGTAAATATAGAATATATATATATTATATATATATATAGTATATATATGGTACCTTATTATGTTATATTATTCATATATATATATATATATATATATATTACACTTTAAAGTTATAACCTGTTATATTAATATATAGTATATATATATAATATATACTAGTACTATATATATATATATATTAGTAATATAATATATATATATATATATATATTATATATAATAGGATAATGCTTGCATATGCATTTGTATGTATACAGTAAAAATGTTCAATAAAAATTTTTTTGTATTATTAGTTTTTATGTTATTTATCAGAATAAAATTTTTAATTATCGATCGTTTTATATTTAATCCCATAGTTTTGGTATCAAAATTTTTTTATTTGCACTTAATAGTTAAATATAATTCTGTTACTAACATTTTGTTCAATTTGAAAAATTTGAAAAAAATATGTTTTAGGGAATTTAGGCATAGAAGTTACGGCAAATGCAATATAGAACTCGTTGAAATGTCATTAAATTAGTGCCATTCAGTTATCATACGTTTGAACGTATTTTGAAACCAAAATAGCTCCTTTAGAAGTCTTCCTCGGAATCCGCTGTATCGTCTTTTAAATAAAAATTGAAAATTTTTTGAAGCGAATATCTTTTTTCCTTTTAAATATATAATGATGAAATTTCGCATTATTATTATATGTATATTATTATTATTATTATGTTTTATTATTATTATTATTATTATTATTATTATATAATTAATTATACTTTATTATTTAATTATTATTATTATTGCCATTTTTATTACTTAATTTAAGCCGAGGAAGCAAAATTGAATGAGAATGAGGTACAACTTTCGAGACCGAAAAGCAAAATTGAATGAGAATGAGTTACAACTTTCGAGACCGAAAGCAAAATTGAAAGAGAATTAGTTACAACTATCGATTTTTTTGGGCTTCTGCTAAGTCTATCTCATTCTCGTTCGGTCGATTCACTAAATTCACTAATTAAACCCGGGAAGCAAAATTGAATAAGAATGAGTTACAACTATCGACTTCTCGGCTTCGGCTAAGTCTAACTCATTATCATTCGGTCGATTTCTCTCTTTTTAACGAAGATGCCATGCTGCCATGTTTATATATTCAAAACTGTATGACCTGCAGCCCCTTACTTCACGTACCTGGAAAGATATTTTCCTTTAAAAATGGTAATTTGTAACTTTTTTAGGAAAATGAAATAAATATATCGGAAACAGCCAATTTGGTGCTAAAGAAATCAAAAATCTATCATACTTAAAAAACCGAGATTTTTCCCCGTCTCCACTCGTTCCCGTCCTCCACTGTTACCCGTTCGTCTACCCGTCCCCGTCTCCACCCGTTTCCCCGTCCTCCACTCGATTCCCCTATCACCCGGTCCCCGTCTCCCACCGCGTTCCCCGTCTCCAACCAGTTCCCCGTCTCCCTCGTTCCCCGTCCCACTCGTTCCCACGTCTCCACCTCGTTTCACCCTCTCCACTCCGGTTCCCGCGTCTCCACACGGTTCCCGTCTCCACCCGTTCCCCGTCTCCCACCCGTTCCTTGGTCTCAACCATGCTGGTCTTACAGTTTTGAATTATAAACATGGGCGGCAACGTGGCATAACCCAATAGAAAATAAAAAAATTTAAGATATCGGTGAAAACTAAAATCAAGTCGTAGGGTCCTTAGGTACTCGTCAATAGTTTAAGGGGGTACGGGGGGTTCCTGGGACAAAGTTTCAAAATTTCCGGAAAAAAACCTAAGTGTTCCCCCTTTGCGTAAGGTGATGGAACAAAAAACCGTTCCCTTTATTATGGCTTTTCGCCAAAAATTTTAATTGATCGTTCCCTTTAGAAATTGTTTTTCTACGAGAAATAAAAGAAAAAATTACTGAAATTTAGGCCGTTAAACTAGCAGCCTCTTACAGTAGGTCATCAACTAATCTGATAGATGAATGCATTTGGACGGTACGACATTTATTTTTTTTTCTACGAATTTTTAAAATTCACAAGGGAACGTTCCCTTTAGTACGATTATATTATGCGTTTTGGCACAAATTTGATCTTCTTGTTCCCTTTACTTACAAAGAATTTAGATCGGAAATTTCCAGAAGTGTAAGATGCCATAATATTGACAGGCTTATATTTTCAAACCTGTGTGACCTAACAGGTGCAGGTTTAGTAGAACTTACTACGTTGTACTATTTGTAACCTTTTAATTATTCTAAGTATGATAGATTTTGATTTCACAACTATCGACTTCTCGGCTTCGGCTAAGTCTAACTCATTCTCATTCGGTCGATTTCACTCTTTTTAATGAAGATGCCATGTTGCCATGTTTATATATTCAAAACTGTATGACCTGCATCCCCTTACTTCACGTACCGGGAAAGATATTTTCTTTTAAAAATGGTAATTTGTAACTTTTTTTGAAAAATAAAATAAATATATCGGAACGGAAATGGCCAATTTGGTGCTAAAGAAATCAAAATCTATCATACTCGGAATAACCAGAGATAGAAATAGTACAACGTAGTAGGCACCACAGTAATTTATTATTTCAACCTGCTAGGTCTTACAGTTTTGAATATATAAAAGGCGGCAAACACGTGGCAATAAACCCCAGGAATATTTGAGATATCGTAAACTAAAATCCAGTCGTAGGGTCCTTAGGTACTCCTCAATAGTTTGCGGGGGTACAGGGGGTTCCTGGGACAAGTTTCAGACCTTGCCGGAAACGAATAGCCTGAGGGTTTTAACCAACGCGTAAGGTGATGGAACAAAAAGAAAACCGATCCGATTATTATGGCTTTTCGCCAAAAAATTTAAATTGATCGTTCCCTTTAGAAATTTTTTTCCACCAGAAATAAAAAAAAATAACACGGAATTTAGGACGTAAACTAGCATGCCTGCTTACAGGTAGGTCATAACTAAGTTGCAATAGATGTGAAAAATTGCTTTACTACGACCATTATTTTTTTCTCACTGTAATTAAAATTCACAAGGCAGACGGTTCCCTTAGTGCGATTCATATTGTGCGTTGTTGGCACAAATTTGATCTTCTTTGATGTCCCTTTCCTGACAAAGAATTTAGATCGGGAATACTTCGCAGAAGTGGTAAGATATGCCTATCATATTGACAGGCTTAATATTTATCAAACTTGTATCGACACTTAGACAGGATTGAAATTAAAGGTATCTTGTAGAATGCTTACTAACGTGTACCTATTTGTAACCTTTTGATTATTCTAAAGTATGATAGGTTTTGGTTGATTTCTTACAGACTTCCCATTTTTTCGGGCTTCGGCTAAGTCTAAATGAACTTTCTCATCTCGGTTTGAACGTTCGCTATCTTAAGCAGATGACACAATTGAATGAGAATGAGTTTACGAACTTTCGAGACCGAACCCGTTCACCGTCTCCACTCGTTTCCCCGTCTCTATCCGTTCCCCGTCTCCACTCGTTCCTCCCCCGTCACTTGAACGGTCCGTACTTACTATTTATTCATTCGATGGAGTATTTTTCGGGAAAAAGACCGAAAGAATCCGCATCGAAAATCAGCTAGAAAACCGAGATTTTTCCCCCCGTCTCCACCTCATGTCCCCGTCACACACTCAGTTTCCCCGTCTCCACCTCACTCCCGTCTCCCACTCGTTCCATCTCCACCCGTTCCTCCGTCTCGCACCCTTTCCCGTCTCCACCCGTTCCCCGTCTCAACTCGTTTCCCCGTCTTCACCTGTTCCCCGTCTCCACCCCGTTTCTCCTGTCTCCACCGTACCCACCGTTGCCTTCAGTTCCCACGTCTCCACCCCGTTTCCCACCGTCTTCCACCCGTTCCAGTTACAACTGCTAGGTCTTGATCGTTTTTGAAATATAATAAACATATCGGCAACACGATGGCAAGTAACCCAGGAAATTAATTTGAGATAGTCGTAAAACCAATAAAATCAGTTCGTAGGGTCCTTAGGTACTTCTTATAAGTTTAAGGGGGCACGGGGGGTTCCTGGGACAAGTTTCAAAATTTCCGGAAAAAAACCCTAAGTGTTCCCCCTTTGTGTAAGGTGATGGAACAAAAAACCGTTCCCTTTATTATGGCTTTTCGCCAAAAATTTAAATTGATTGTTCCCTTTAGAAATTTTTTCCACCAGAAATAAAAAAAATAACGGAATTTAGGCCGTAAACTAGCATGCCTCCTTACAGTAGGTCATAACTAATTGATAGATTGAAATTGCATTTACGTACGACCATTATTTTTTTTTCTACGAATTTTTAAAATTCGCAAGGTAACGTTCCCTTTAGTGCGATTATATTATGCGTTTTGGCACAAACTTGATCTTCTTGTTCCCTTTACTTACAAAGAATTTAGATCGGAAATTTCCAGAAGTGTAAGATGCTATAATATCGACAGGCTTATATTTTAAAACTTGTATGACCTAACAGGTGCAGGTTTAAATTAAAGTATGTTGTAGAACTTACTACGTTGTAAAAGGGGACTGGAATTCCGAAGTGTTTTATCGAAAAATGTTCGAGTATCGCGTCGCTCGACGAATATTTATTCTTCGAAATGGATTTCGAAACCCTAAAATTGCGATTCAAAATCGCGATCCAAAAATCGAGGAGCGACGAGAGCTACGATTTACGATTGGCATTGACAATAGTTAAAGTAGATAATTTCGTCGATTTAAAACTACTTTTTGAGGGTTCGATGATTCGTATATTCTTCTTCTTCTTCTTCAAAATATCAATTTTTTCGACGTCATCTCCTCCTTCCTTTAGTCATTATCGGACGTTAAATTTCGGTAACATTTTCATTAACGTTTCTTATTTTTTCGTTTCTTAATTGGCCGTACTAATTTTTTTATATTGATAAAAAAAATTTTAACTAAGAAAAATCAATTTTGTGAGCGAAATAAAAAATTAAAATAATCTAGAAAAAAATATATTCGCAACATAATTAAAATATTACGTCTCAAATTAAATAGAAAAATAATTATTATATTTATTTCAAATTTTGTTATATAAAAAGCGGCGGTGGACGGGCCGTTTATTAATCTCGTACTAGCAGTAGCGCAGTCAAATCCAAGCATGACTGAAAACATTGTCAAGCCACCGACGACGACGACGACGATGAACGACGCGCCAACCGTGGAAGAGAAAACCCCTACGACCCTACGTGTCACACTCAACGACGACGACGATGTGGTTTCCTTTATCAAAAGCGGAAAGTGTAAAAACATAATCACGTTAGCGGGCGAGGGGGTCTCTACTTCGGCGAGAATTCCTAGCCATTTATGTTCGTACTCCGCACTGTTAAAAAATGGGGCGAAATACGACGTAACCGAAGAGCTGAGAAACCACCACTGCGGTATATTATCCACCCAATTTTATCAACGGAATCCAAAACCGCTCTTGAAACTGGCTCAAGAATTTTACTCGATGGAACTTAAACCAACTCCCACGAACTATTTCATCAAACTTCTTCACGAAAAAGGAATTTTGTTACGAAATTATACGATAAATTTAGACGGCCTGGATGTAGTAGCGGGAACCCCCGCCGAAAAAGTTGTACCGTTATACGGCTCGTTCCAAACGGCTCGTTGTCTTTTATGCCGAAAAGAGTATACTCGAGAATGGATGGAAAACGAAATTTCGACGACGACGGATAGCACTCATCCCGCGTGTTCGGCTTGCGAAGATGGCGTGGTGAAACCTGACGTATTATTCGTGATGGAGCCTTTCGATCCACGATATTTGAGATATCTAGAAGACTTTCGAAGATGCGATTTACTAATCATAATCGGATCCACTCTAGTCGATTACGCTTTCAGATTTTTGAATGATAAGGTGCCCGATACTTGCCCTCGGATTTTAATTAATCCAGAACCCGTCAAGGGATTTCCATCGATAAACGAAACTAACCGAGTTTTAGATTCGTGCGCCCATATAAGCCTCATCGGTGACTGCGACGAAATGTGCTCTGGCTTGGCCGAGAAACTAGGAGGGTGGAGAAGCGACGTACAACAAAATACGAACGAAGTTTTAAAAACTGATCTTTGAAATTTTTGTTAAAAAAGTAATGTAGATGTATTAAGCTCAATGTTCTGTATTTTAATAGTAATAATATAATACAAGCACAAACCCTAACGCTTCGCGTTAGGGCTTGTCCTTGAGCGCCTTCGGCGCAGGGCTTTTTTTATCGCCCTTATTTATTATACGCCGCGCCTCGTAGAAAAGACGTTGATGAGGATTAATCTCGAAGGATCAAGGTATTTAAAAACGTTTCGGAACAGAAAAACAAAACCTCTCCAATATTTACGATATACGAGGCGCGTGCGTGCTTCTATTTCTTCGATCGCCCTTAAAAATACGAAAGAGTCGCTGTGATCGTCGTCGATGTTAGTGAATAGCTGCTGAACTTTGCAGAGCGACGACGCGTCGCTTCTAATTTTGTGGAACTTTTCGAAAGTTTTATCATTCGATCCGCTCGTCATTTCCTCGCATTCGCCACATTCCTCAGTTTCCGACCACTTCTTTTCTTCGTACATTACGTCATTCGCGTAAGCGATAAACCTGGCAGTAGCAAACGAGTTATCCTCGTCCGAATAATCTTCGTCGCTCTCGTCCTCTTCTTCTTCTTCTTCTTCATCGTCACTATAATCGTGCTCGATCCGCAGATTACTTTTATTCCTTCTCTTTTTCTTTTTTCTCCCCGTCGATTCTGAGAAAATCTCTTCATCGTTTCCCGTCTCCACCCGTTCCCCGTCTCCACTCGTTCCCCGTCTCCACCCGTTCCTCGTCTTATCCCGTTCCCCGTCTCCACCCATTCCCCGTCTCCACTCGTTCCCCGTCTCCACCCGTTTCCCGTCTCCACCCTTTCCCCGTCTCCACCCCTTCCCCGTCCTCAAACCTGCTAGTCTTTAGTTTTGAATTATAACAGGCGGAACACGTGGCAATAACCCAGGAATAATTTGAGATATCGTAAAACTAAATTCAGTCGTAGGGTCCTTAGGTACTCCTCATAAGTTTAAGGGGGTACGGGGGGTTCCTGGGTTCCCCCTTTGCGTAAGGTGATGGAACAAAAAACCGTTCCCTTTATTATGGCTTTTGCCAAAAATTTAAATTGATTGTTCCCTTTAGAAATTTTTTCCACCAGAAATAAAAAAAAATAACGGAATTTAGGCCGTAAACTAGCGTGCCTCCTTACAGTAGGTCATAACTAATTGATAGATTGAAATTGCATTTACGTACGACCATTATTTTTTTTTCTACGAATTTTTAAAATTTACAAGGTAACGTTCCCTTTAGTGCAATTATATTATGCGTTTTTTTGGCACAAATTTGATCTTCTTGTTCCCTTTACTCACAAAGATTTTAGATAGGAAATTTCCAGAAGTGTAAGATGCCATAATATTGACAGGCTTATATTTTCAAACGTATGACCTAACAGGTGCAGGTTTAAATTAAAGTATGTTGTAGAACTTACTACGTTGTACTATTTGTAACCTTTTAATTATTCTAAGTATGGGACAAAAAACTGTTCCCTTTATTATGGCTTTTTGCCAAAAATTTAAATTGATTTGTTCCCTTTAGAAATTTTTTCCAAAACAAAAATAAAAAAAATAACGGAATTTAGGCCGTAAACTAGCATGCCTCCTTACAGTAAGTCATAACTAATTGATAGATTGAAATTGCATTTACGTACGACCATTATTTTTTTTTCTACGAATTTTTAAAATTCACAAGGTAACGTTCCCTTTAGTGCGATTATATTATGCGTTTTTTTGGCACAAATTTGATCTTCTTGTTCCCTTTACTCACAAAGAATTTAGATCGGAAATTTCCAGAAGTGTAAGATGCCATAATATTGACATTGTTATATTTTCAAACTTGTATGACCTAACAGGTGCAGGTTTAAATTAAAGTATGTTGTAGAACTTACTACGTTGTACTATTTGTAACCTTTTAATTATTCTAGGTATGATAGATTTTGATTTCACAACTATCGACTTATCGGAACGGAAATGGCCAATTTGAATCTATCATTGTCGGAACGGAATAACCAAAGAGATAGAAATAGTACAACGTAGTATGACTACAGTACTTTATTATTTCAACCTGCTAGGTCTTACAGTTTTGAATATATAAACATGGCGGCAACACGTGGCAATAACCCAGGAATAATTTTAGATTTCGTACAACTAAAATCAGTCGTAGGGTCCTTAGGTACTCCTCATTCCCCCTTTGCGTAAGGTGATGGAACAAAAAACCGTTCCCTTTATTATGGCTTTTTGCCAAAAATTTAAATTGATTGTTCCCTTTAGAAATTCTTTCCACCAGAAATAAAAAAAAATAACGGAATTTAGGCCGTAGACTAGCGCGCCTCCTTACAGTAGGTCATAACTAATTGATAGATTGAAATTGCATTTACGTACGACCATTATTTTTTTTTCTACGAATTTTTAAAATTCGCAAGGTAACGTCCCCTTAAGTGCGATTATATTATGCGTTTTGGCACAAATTTGATCTTCTTGTTCCCTTTACTTACAAAGAATTTAGATCGGAAATTTCCAGAAGTGTAAGATGCCATAATATTGACAGGCTTATATTTTCAAACTTGTATGACCTAACAGGTTGAAATTAAAGTATGTTGTGAAATTTCCAGAAGTGTAAGATGCCATAATATTGACAGGCTTATATTTTCAAACTTGTATGACCTAACAGGTTGAAATTAAAGTAAGTTGTAGATCTTACAACGTTGTTCTATTCGGTTGATTCGCTATTTAAGCCGAGGAAACAAAATTGAATGAGAATGAGTTACAACTTTCGAGACCGAACGCAAAATTGAATGAGAATGAGTTACAACTTTCGAGACCGAAAGCAAAATTGAATGAGAATGAGTTACAACTTTCGAGGCCGAAAGCAAAATTGAATGAGAATGAGTTACAACTATCGATTTTTTTTGGCTTCTGCTAAGTCTATTTCAGTTCGGTCGATTCACTAATTAAACCCAGGAAGCAAAATTGAATGAGAATGAGTTACAACTATCGACTTCTCGGCTTCGGCTAAGTCTAACTCATTCTCATTCGGTCGATTCACTAATTAAACCCAGGAAGCACTCGCTTCGGCTAAGTCTAACTCATTCTCATTCGGTACCTGGAAAGATATTTTCCTTTAAAAATGGTAATTTGTAACTTTTTTTGAAAAATGAAATAAATATATCGGAAATGGCCAATTTGGTGCTAAAGAAATCAAAAATCTATCATACTTAAAAAACCGAGATTTTTCCCCGTCTCCACTCGTTCCCCGTCTCCACTCGTTCCCCGTCTCCACCCGTTCCCCGTCTCCACTCGTTCCCCGTCTCCACCCGTTCCCCGTCTCCACTCGTTCCCCGTCTCCACCCGTTCCCCGTATCTACCAGTTCCCCGTCTCCACCCGTTAACCGTCTCCACCTGTTCCCCCGTCTCCACCCGTTCTCCGCTACACCCGTCCCGTCTCCAACCCGTTCCCGTCTCTACCGCGTTCCTCGTCTGCCTACCCGTTCACACGTCTCCAGCCCGTTCACCCGTCTCCACCCGTTCCCGCTCCAACCGTTTCCCCGTCTCCACCGTTCCCCGTCTCCACCCGTTCCCCGTCTCCACCCGTTCCCCGTCTCCACTCGTTCCCCGTCTCCACCCGTTCCCCGTCTCCACTCGTTCCCCGTCTCCAAACGTTCCCCGTCACTCGAATGGTCCTTTCTTACTATTATTATTATCCTTCGATCGAGTATTTTGGAAAAAGGCGAAAGAATCGATCGAAATCAGCTAAAAAACTGAGATTTTTCCCCGTCTCCACCCATTCCCCGTCTCCACCCGTTCCCCGTCTCCACCCATTCCCCGTCTCCACTCGTTCCCCCTCGTCTCACTCGTTTCCACGTCTCCACTCGTTCACCGTCTCCACCCGTTCCCCGTCTTCCACCCGTTCCCCGTCTCCACCCGTTCCCACGTCTCCACCCGTTCCCCGTTCTCTCCACCCGTTCCCCGTCTCCACCCGTTCCCCGTCTCCACCCGTTCCCCGTCTCCACCCGTTCCCCGTCTCCACCCGTTCCCCGTCTCCACCCGTTCCCCGTCTCCACTCGTTCCCCGTCTCCACCCGTTCCCCCGTCGTCCAACGTTCCCCGTAAACTCGAAATGGTCTTCCTTAACTTACTATTATTAATTATCCAATTCATCGAGTATTTCCGGAAAAGGAAAGAATCGATCGAAATCGCTAAAAACCCGAAGATTTTTCCGTCTCCAACCCGTTCCCCCGTCTCCACCATTCCCCGTCTCCAACTCGTTCCACGTCCTCCACTCGTTCCCCGTCTCCACTCGTTCCCGGTTCTTCTCTAGCGGATTACACTCGTTCCCGTCTCACCCGTTCCCCGTCATCATCCGTTCCCCGTCTTCCATCCCGTTTCCCGTCTCACCCGTTCCCCGTCTCCAACCGTTCCCCTCTCCATCCTTTCCCCGTCTCACCCGTTCCCGTCTCCCACCCGTTCCCCCCGTCTACACGCAGTTCCCCGTCTCCAACTCGTTCCCCGTATCTCCACGTCGTTCCCCGTCTCCACTCGTTCCTCGTCTCCACTCCGTTCCCCGGCTCCACCCGTTCCCCGTCTCCCCCCGCTATTCCCCGTCATCCACCCATTCCTCCGTCCTCCACCACGTTCCCGCGTCTCCACCTCGTTCCCCCGTCTCCACCCCGTTCCCCGTCTCACCCGATCTCGCCGAGCTCCGCCGGGTCGCCGCGTCGCTTCGAATCGGTCCATTTCTTCTATTTATTGATCAGTTTGCATCGAGTATTTCCGGAAAAAAGGCGAAAGAATCGCGAAATCAAGCTAAAACCTGAGATTTTTTCCCCGTCCCACTCGTTTTCCGGTCTGTCTCGCGAGATAGACTACAAACTAGTCGATTTTTCGGCTTCGACTTAAGTCTAACTCATTCTCATTCGGTGGTTGATTCACTAGTTAAGCCGAGGAAGCAAAATTGGATGAGAATGAGTTATCGCCAGCGTCTATAAAATTAAGGGTACATATATTTATTTTCTTATTTATTTACTTATTTATTCACTTATAACGATTTTTTTGGCTCCTGCTAAGTCTATCTCATTCTCATTCGGTCGGTCGATTCAGAATGAGTTACAACTATCGACTTCTCGGCTTCGGCTAAGTCTAATTCATTCTCATTCAGTCGATTTCTCTTTTTTTAATGAAGATGCCATGTTGCCATGTTTATATCTTCAAAACTGTTCGACCTGCAGCCCCTTACGTCACGTACCGGGAAAGATATCTTCCTTCAAAAATGGTAATTTGTTACTTGTTTTGAAAAATAAAATAAATATATCGGAAAAGGCCAATTTGGTGCTAAAGAAATCAAAATCTATCACACTCACTCGGAATAACCAAGGAGATAGAAATAGTACAACGTAGTATGCACCATAGTAATTTATAATTGCAACCTGCTAGGTCTTACAGTTTTGAATATATAAACATGGCTAAAACACGTGGCAATAACCCAGGAATAATTTGAGATATCGTAAAACTAAAATCAGTCGTAGGGTCCTTAGGTACTCCTCATAAGTTTAAGGGGGTACGGGGGGTTCCTGGGACAAGTTTCAAAATTTCCGGAAAAAAACCCTAAGTGTTCCCCCTTTGCGTAAGGAAAGAACAAAAAATGACATGCTCTTCCTGCGCACTCGCCCTTACGTCGTGTCCGTATTGTAGGATGCTTATAAAGTACGCCTTCAAACCAATCATTTCATGATCGTAAAAAATTGTAGTTTTTTTTTTGTTGTAAATATTGTCTTTATTTTAATACACCGTATTCTTCATTCAATCGTATATTATGTATATAAATATACTTTTTTGTTATTATTTTTATTTCCAAAATAAAAATCAAATTTGAATATTACGTTTAACCGTTTTTTATTTTTCCTTTCCTACGAGTTATATAAAAAGGTGATTTCGAATCATCGAGAAATTAGTTTGAGAAAAAACGGAGCTCTTTAACAAATTTTTCGCTAATAATCAGCACTTCACTGAATCAAAAAATAAAAAATGGCTCCGTCATTCGAAACTCAAAAACCGGAGGTTTCCCTCGTCCGAATTCCTGGGAGTGGTCAAGATAAAAGTTTGAAGCCTATACGTTTGGATGTGGCTCAGATTAGCGCGTTCGCGCGTCCTTTAGGCGCTATCGTAAATTTTAATTTCGAGTACCCACTACATCAGCTTAAAAACGAAATTTTGACTATTTCGCCAGTAATACATCCGTCTTTATTACGCTCAACCTTTAGCGACTCCAGAGGTAGTAGTAAGCATCGGGTCTACGATCATCGTAGCGAACAACGAAAATATGTCGCGCCCCTCCCACGATATAAATATTTAATGAAAAACGTTCGTTTAACGTTCATGGAAAGACGAGAAAAAATGGAAAGGTTGAACAAATTGAAGCGAGCTCTAGAAGAAGAAAATAATACACTAGCGAATAAAGTGAAGAAATTTAAAGAAATCATTTTGAGCAAATCGAAATTGAACGAATTTTTAATAGAACTAAAAAAAATGGAAGCTAATAAATTATCGTGAGGAAAAAAATTGTCGAGAGGTTTCGCATAGTCCCCTCCCCCCCCCTAGAGAAAAATATTATTCTTTAATACAGTATTTTGATTTTATAATTTTATAATTTGACTTTGTTAAAATAAATAAATATAAAATAGATAAATCTTTCATTTCTTACGACTTTTTTATTACCCATTTACGCAACTATTTTTAACGGAGAAAACGAAAACAAATTAGGATCATAAATCTAAATATGAATTTGTTTTCTTTTTTTTTATTTGAAAATTTAAATCAGCAACACAAGTGTTTTAAACATATGTAAATAATTTGTTCCTTATACGGAATTATTATTTTTTTTGGTTATAATATAATCTCCCCTAAAAATCCCGTTTTCTATAATAAATTATTTAATAGGTCTAACTAAAGTAAAAATATTTAGTAATAAATAGATAAAATATTTCGATAAGTAAACGAATGCATTAAATAATAATTTTTATTTATTTATAATAGAAATAATCATTTGAAAATTGTTTTTAATACAGTAATAATTTAAATAATAATAATATCGTAAAATTGAAAAGCATAAAAAATAGCAAAAAACGATATAAAAGTTATTTATTTTCTTCTCATTATAATCTATATAAAACCCGCATCGTACACCCCCAGTTAACCACTCTAGTTTTTAAACTCACAGGGGGTAGGAGTAGTATCTGCCTGCTACCAAATATTGGCGCGTGTCTTTTATTGCAATTCCGATAACTGTGGAAAGGAGCATTTTTTATAATTATTTTATTTTGATTCGCTTACGCATTTCGCTACTATCAGATTAGTAGTTCATTTGGACGAGAAGAGAACATTTATGGTTTCGCAAAGACTATCTATTTTGTTCGACAAAAAAAGATTTAATTTCACCATAGCTTATGTCAGTTTAGGTTGATTTTCGAGAGATTTTTAATCGAATGCCGCTAGCGCATCGACCAGCAAGAAGTGACGAAAACGTATCGCGAGAGTTTTGCGAGCGACAGTGACGGCACGGCGATCTTTAATTAATTCTTATAATCGACGAAGAGTCTCGGATTTGTTCGTTATTCGGTTCTCAGAATCAAATAATACGCGATGCTTAAAAATTCTTTAATCCGGCCCGAAATATATTGGTGGACGCCTGAACGGGTAGCAGAGGGAAGGGGTTTCAATTATCGTGAAATTTACGGACCCGTGAGGTATTACGAACGAGTAATTGAAACCGGGTGCGGAATTATGATCCGGGAGTATTTTCATTTTGAATTATTGTGATGCATCTTTTCGTCAGCAGCAATATGAAACGATAGAATCAACGAGAAGCCGGTCGACCTGAATAACGGTCCACAGGAACGAATAGCCGCAGCAATACGATGATGTCGAAATCTATGTCTAACACATGATTCGTAAGAATCGAACGATTAGTTATTACGCCTTCTCGAAAAGAAATGAATTCGTCGTCGTCCGTCTATCATAGAGGTAAACCATGCTTTCCAATAAATGCGATCTCAAAGGAACGCAAACCAGCACGTTATGAAAAATGCTTTGCAAAGTTATGCTTGACAAAGATTCTGGAAATTAAGTTTACCATGTAATGATTGTAAATGATATTCGTGTCATCTATCTCAATTATGTCCTTATGTAGGAGTCTATAAGCGCGTTAATTAAACGTTTTGCATGAAAATATGTACTTTGATGTCTTAATTTATAATTACTTATATTGTTTTTTTTATATTATTTTTATTTCAAATAAAATTAAATTTTGACTCATTTAACATTTATTAATTTTATAACCTAAACATTATCGAAAGATTTTAATTCGAATCGTAAAGGAGTATAGAAATTATTTTGATTAGACAAGAAATTTATGGCAAAATGATAAGGGCTATAGGATAAAGAGAAAGAAAAGATTCTGACGGATAAATAATTTTTTTTTATATTTAAGAGTCTCATCAGATTTTTTCCATTTTTTTGAGAGAATTGAACTGAGACAGTTCGAGTTAGACAAGCAATTAAGTGAATGGTTTTCAAAATAGCAGTGGTTCGCAAAATTGCTTCAAACTGGCATGGTAAAGAAAGGTGCTTACAGCTGTCATAAGGTCAAATAAAGTGGTTCAAGTGTATCAGTTGCAAAAAATGCTTCCAACTGGCTTGGGTTCAAAAAAAGAGTGCTTTGACTGCATTGGGTACAAAATAGAGTGCTTCGTACTCGTCTCGGGTCTTATAAACGAAGTGCTTGCTAACGGTCCATCCGGGTTACAAAAAGTGTTCCAATGTCACGGGATCACAAAGTGTTTATATACGTTTACCGATTATATTGCTAAATTATTTATCCTATCACTGTCTTATTTGGATGAGAAGTCGATGTCTTTAGAGACGTTTCATCGAGTATCGGAGAAGAGTGATAGTTAGAATAATTTTGTTTCGAATACGTTAAAACGTATTAAAACTCATTATTCATTCATATAGTATTTTAACGTGTCGATTCCTATGTGTGTAACATCGATGTCAAGTTCCGAACTTAATTTTTTTTTGAGTTCGAGATATATTTAAAAAAAAAAATTATTATGCGATATCGATATTGCATTATTAAAACAATAAAGATATAGCAGTGAAATGATACTTTATGAGGATATGGTTTTATACGATTTGCAAACAAACATTTTACTATATCCTTCTAGAGATCTCGATGAAAGCGCCACTTATGGATGCTTTCTATAATTATAATTCAGGAATAATTATTGAAGTTTTTCTATAAATAATTTGTCGTGTAAACGTATATCTGATAGTGCTGATAATAAATTATTTCGATAAGTCATTGTTTAAAGGAATGTTTTAAACGGAACTTAATGTTATTTTGTAACATAAGATAGAACGAACTCTTATCTTGTACCAAATAAATAATTTAATAATAAGTTTAAACACTTTTCTCAAATCCTTTTATGTTGCTTTCTATCCTGTTATACTACGTTTACAACGATTATATGTTTAAATTATTAATTCTACCTATCTATTTAGAGGAGAAGTCATGCCGACGTTAGGGGTTTCATCGGTATCGAGGAAAGCTTGATGTTAGATTTTTGGTTCCGTACGTCAAACGTAGTAAATAATAGCCGGTAGCTCTTTAAACAGATATATTTTCTAAGTCTCGATTCTCCTTGTGTCGTACTGATGTCTAAGTTCCCGACTTAAATTTTTGGGATAGTCTCGATGAACAAAAAAATTTAAAAAATATTACGCGAGTGGAACTTAGCTCGGAGGTTACGTCATAGGGAGATCGGAGCACGTTGTAAACGATACTGTTATGAAGGATTATGGTTTTTTATACGTTTGGAACGTATTTACGTAAACAAATATCCTTAGTATGAGTCCGAGATCGCGATGAAAACGCCGACTTTAGGATAAACTTCTTCATATATTTAGCGAATATGTTTGAAGTATTTCTATAAATAATTGTCGTGTAACGTAATATCATATGATGGCTTAGAGGAATAATTATTTGATATGTATCGTTTAAGGAAGCTATTAACGTACTTTTTATTATTTTTTTTGCCCTAATAATGAACAAAAAGTTTAAACATTATTTATCAAAATATTTATGTTGCTTCTTATCATGTTTATAACGTAAAATAATTTATATGTTAAAATTATTAATCTTCAGTTCTTATTATATTAGAGAGAAGTGATGCGCGCTAAGACGTTTCTCGAGTATCGGGAAGAGCTGATGTTAGAGATTTTGGTTTTCGATTAGTTTCCAAGGTAGTATATGCGAATGATCTTGAACGAGTAAATTTCAAGTTCGATTTTCCTTGTGTGTACCTCGATTCTAATTTCCGAACCTTTAAACAAATTTGTGATAGTCTCGATACAAAAATTTTTCAAAAAATTATTTTGGGCGATCGGGATTAGACATTGAGGTTCGTAATAGGGAAGATCGAGCATCGTTGAATGATACTATCCTGAAGGGTAGATGAGTTTTATACGTTTGAACGTATTTGAACTGGATGTCTTCTAGTATTTTGGGACCGATGAAATTCGTAAAGTTTAAGAATCCATCCTTATTTTAGGAATATTTTGAAATTATTTCTATATAATAATTGTCGTGTAATACGTATATCATATATGCTTGGCCTTATATAAATTCTTTATTAGTAGGTGTTAAAGGAGCTTTAAGGAACTTTTTATGTCCTTGTTTAAAGAAAGTAGCACTTACTCTACTTGTTCACACTAATTAATTTTTAAAAGTTTAAACACTTATTTATCAAAATATTTTAATGGTTTTTCTTTCCATGTTATATAAGTTTAACGATTATTGTTAAAAATTATTTAATCCTATTCTTCTCTATTTATTAGAGGAGAGTCAATGCGCCCTAAGGACTTTATAGGTATCGAGGAGACTTATAGTTAGATATTGATTTCCCGAATACTTCAAAGGTAGAATAGCGAGTGACTCTTGAAATCAGTAACATTTTAAGGTCTCGATCTCATATGTGTTGTAACCTCGAGAGTCTAAGTTCCCCGAACTTATTTATTTTGTGATTCTTTGAAAAAAAAAAATTTTTTCCCAAAAATAAATTATGCGATCGGGACTTTAGACATGGAGTTGTTACTAGGTAGAGGTTCCCAGTTGAAAACGCTACTATATGAATGAATATGAGATTTTAATAGTTTGAAGTATTTCGAACCAGAATATCCTTACGCGTGATTTTTCCCGAGATCCATGAAGCACTAGGTTCGACTTCTTATCTATATTTTAGGAATAATTTTTGATTTTTTTATAAGTACTTTCCGTAACAGTATCGGAATATTTCTAGAGTATAAATTATTTCGATAAGTAAATGTTTAAAAGAAGTCTAAGAATTTTATGCTTTTTTTACCTAGAGATCACTACTACTATTTTTTCCCATTTTATTTTTCCTTTGAACCCGGCTGTGAGGGGTGAGGGGTTCAAGTCCCCTAAAAATATTATTGTATTAAGGAACGGGACTTTAGAGAGAGTAAATTAAAAGTCTATAATTCCTTACTAAACTACTATTATATATACCGTTTTCCTATTTAATATTTAATGTTTTCTATCATATTATATAGTTTAAACGATTATATTTAAAATTGTTTATTGTATTCCTACCTCTACTCAGAGGAGGAAAAAAGTAGATTTGTTAGGGACGTTTGTCGGTATCGACGAAAGTGCTAATATTATGGTTTTTGTTTCGATGCGTTAAAACGCAGTATAGCGTAGTGCCCTTGAAATAAATTTATAAGGATAGATCTCTATGTGTCGGATCGATGTTGGTCCTATAACTAAATTTTTTGTGAGTCTTCGATGAAAAAATTCATGAAGAAAAAAATTAAAACTATGCTGGAAAAGCATCGAGGCATATTTTTTTAAATATGCCCATGAATTAGATGATGCTACAATGAGGATACTTGAGTTTTAATTCTTTTGAACGTATTTCGAACAAGTTTATTACTGGATTGAGCGAGGGAGAAATTAGGGGCATCCTCCAAATATAATTAGATTTAGGAATATTTTTAATTTGGCCAAAGCAATATAAAATTGTTGTAAATATTCGTATAATATATTATATATATGCAGGGTGAGTAATAAATAATTTCGATAAGTAAGTGTTTGAAGGAATGCGATTATTTTTATTTTTATGCCTTTTTAATTTACTCTCCTCTTAAGTCACTTTTCCTTTATTTAGAATTTTTTTCATTTTTTATTTTTTGAAACGCTAAAAATAAAAATTGAAAACTGCTTAAAATTTCTATAATTAAAGAAAAAGGAGATTTAGCGTATCACAACAAAAAATTATTCCTTAACATAGTTAATAATAGGAATAAATATTCTTTATTTTTTAATTAATAATAAATAAGTAAAAAAATTTAATTCAATTATTTTTTATTTGTAACTATAAAAGTATGCTCATATATAAGTTTTTCATTAAGTGGGTAGCTCGCTCACATCTTTACTTACCCGAACAAATACGCTACTTGACGGCCCTTAGAGATTTTTTATCCTACTGAAGGTTTTTTTTCTCTAAGATAATACTGCTGCGCCAGCGCACTACTCATCTTTCTTCTTTATACCCCAAGTCGACAAATGTCGTCGTCCGAATAAATTCGAATGAAAAAATGAAAAATATGAAGGTTATACTGTGATAGTCATGCTCGATACATTATCCTTCCAAGATGCGTACAACATCTGGATTGAAAATAGTCGGCCTGAGCTGAGATGTGATTCCACCTCGTTTCCGCTCTGTTCCCGTTCCACCGTTCCCCCCGTCTTCCACCTTCCCGTTCCCCCATTGTTGCAATCGTTCCCACCCCGTTCCGTACTCGAATGGTCTTTTCTTATATTTTATATTTGTCGAGTATTTCGGAAAAGGCGAAGCAATAGATAGAATAAGCTAAAAACCGAGATTTTCCACGTAATAATAAGTTCAAGTTGTCTTCGCGGATAGATACACTATGATTTTTCGGTCGATAGTTTAATCATTATCATTCCTGGATGAATTCCTAATTAGCCGAGGAAAGAATTGAAAGAGATCAGTAAAAGTTTCCGAGAGAAAGAAAATTGATGAGAAATTGATTACAGGAAAGCAAATTAATGAGAATGAGTTTTTAAACTACTATCTATTTTGTTTTGACTCCTGTTAAGTCTTTTTCATTCTCATTCGGTCGGTCGATTCAGAATGAGTTACAACTATGGACTTCTTAGCTTCGGCTAGTTAATTATTTACTATGTCGTGATTTCTTTTTTTTAAATTGAAGATGATGAGAGTAATATCTAATCAAAGATTTATTTCAGTACATAACTGAAATAACTATAACTATCAAAATGGTCTTTGTTATTTTGTGAGATAAATAAAATATATAGCAATGGCAATTTGTTGCTTAAGCAAGTATAAAATCTATCATCTCGCTAACAGGGATAGAAAAGTAAAGTAGTTGACACAGTAATTTATAATTGCAACTGCTAGGTCTTACAGTTTTGAATGTTAGACCATGGTAACGTGGCATACTGGAATATTGAGTATTGTGTAAAATCTAAATCACCTTTGCGTAGGGATGAAAAAAGTTCCTTTATTATGGCTTTTTGCAAAAATATGATTGTTCCATTAGAATTTTTTCACAGAAATAAAAATAAGAGCTTGTTACATTTTCAAACTAGCTGCCTCCTTCAGTAGGGTCATAACACATGATAGATTGAAGTTGCATTGAGTGTGACAATTCATTTTTTTTTTTACGATTTTTTAAATTTAGTACGTTCCCTTAGTGCGATTATATTATGCGTTTTTGGGCACATTTTGTTCCCTTTACTGTCAAGATAGTTTCAGAATGAATAATAAGATAATGACTATAATATTGAAAACAATGATAATAATACTGTATGACCTAACAGGTTGAAATTAAGTATGTTGTAGATCTTACTACGTTGTAGAAGAATTTTGATTATCATGTATATAGATTTTGATTCACAACTATGATTCTGCTTGGCTAAGTTAATAATTCTCATATCGATCGATTTTCTATTTCATTCAGGACGCAAAAAGAGATTTATCGCAATTAGTCTGCCATTTATTTTATTGTAATTCGGCTGTATCATTCTCAGTCCATATGGTAATTTTGTTATTTTTGAAAAATAAAATAATTATGAGGCATTTGGTGCTAAGAATAATCTATCAATCAGGATACAAGGAGATGAAATAGTAAAGTGTATGCCAGAGTAAATTTTATATATTGCACCTGTAGGTCTGTATCCAGTTTTGAATGATAGAGTATGAACAATGGCTATACACGGTGGAATAACGCCCTTTGCGGTAGGGTGATGGAACGAAAAGTTCCTTTATTTATGGCTTTGTGCAAAAATTATAAATTGATTGTTCCGCTTTAGATATTTTTTTTGCCCAGAATAAAAAAACAGGAATTTAGGCGTAAGGTAGCATGCTCCTTAGCAGTAGGTCTAACAGTGATAGAATTGAAATTTGCATTTCGGTGTGACAATTTTGTTTTTCCTACGATTTTTAAATTAGCAAGGTAAGTTCTTTAGTGCGATTATATTTCGTTTTGGCACATATAAATTTTGTTACCTTTACTTAAAAGATTTAGATGGAAGTTTCCAGAAGTGTAAGATGCCATATATTGGACCTTGCATATTTTTCAAAATTGTATGACCTAACAAGTTGATTAGTATGTTGTATGCTATTTTTATAGATTGCCTTGTAAACTTTTGATTATTCCTATGTATGTAGATTTTAGCCTTCCCCTCTTTAGACTTCTCGGCTTCGGCTAAGTCTATTTCATTCTCATATCGGGGTCGATTTCTACATTCTTTATAATGGAAGAGTTGCAAGATGATGGCGTCAGATAATAGATAAATGTTTTATTTAAAAACTATTCTTCGACAAAATGTAAAGACAGGTAAGATATTTTTTTAAAATGTAATTTGTAACTTTTTTGAAATAAATAAATATATCGAAGGCCAATTTGTGCTAAGAAATACATTATAAACTAATCCGATACAAGGAGATAGAAATAGTACAGCGTAGTCCCATAGTAATATTATATTGCAACCGTGCTGAGGTCTTTACGTTTGATATAAAACATGGCTAAAAACGTGGCAAATAGACCGGAATAATTTGAGATATGTAAATATAATCAGTGTAAGGGTCATTAGGTACTCTCAGTTTAAGGGTACGGGGTGGTTCTGGGCTAGTTCAAAATTTTTTCCGGAAAAAACTGAAGTGTTCCCCTTTGCGTAAGGTGATGGAACAAAAAACCGTTCCGTTTATTTATGGGTTTTTGCAAAATTTAAATTGATTTTCCTTAGAATTTTGTTTCACCAGAAATAAAAAAATACGGAATTTAGGCGTGATAGCTGGCTCCTTAAGTAGGTCATAACAAATTGATAGATTGAAATTGCCTTTACGTACGACCATTATTTTTTTCTACGAATTTTTAATATTCACGAACGTTCCCTTAGTGCGATTATATTATGCGTTTTGGAACTTAAATTTTGATCTTCTGTTCTTAACTTAAAATTTAGGATCGCAAAATTTTCCGTTGAAATATGCATAATTATCTGCAGGACTTATATTTTCAAACTGTATGACCTAACAGGTTGAAATTAAAGTATGTTGTACAACTTACTCGTTGTACTATTGTAACCTTTTGATTATTCTACTTCTGCTAAGTCTATCTCATTCTCGTTCGTGAAATAATACTTGCAAGGTGAGATAAATTGAATGAAATGAGTTAAAATATGATCTCGGCTTTCCGCTAGCTAACTCATTCTTCATTCGGATAGTTTTCTCCTTTAACGAGATGGCCATGCTGCCATGTTATATATTCAAAACTGTTGACTGCCGCCCTTAAATTCACGTACCCTGGAAGATATTTTCCTTTAAAAATGGTTATTTAACTTTTTGAAAAATGAAATAAATATAATCGAAATGGCCAATTTGGTGCTCAAGAAATCAAAAATCTAAACAGCTAAAAAACCGAGATTTTTCCCGTCTCCACTCGTTCCCCGTCTCCATCGTTAGCGTCTCCACCCTGTTTCCCCGTCTCCATCGTTCCCCGTTCACTCGTTCCCGTCTCCACGTTCCCGTTCACCGTTCCGTTCCCACCGTTCCCCGTCATCCAACGTTCCCCGCTCATTCATTCCGTCTCACCCTTCCGTCTCCACTGTTTCCCGTTCCACTGGTTCCGTCTACGCAGTTTCCTCGTCTGCCAACTCGTTCCGTCCTCGAATGGTCGTAACTTACTATTTATTATATTCGATGGAGTATTTAGGAAAAAGACGAAAGAATCGATCGAAAACAGCTAAAAAACTGAGATTTTTCCCCGTCTCACCGTTTCCGTTCTCACCCGTTCGCTCTCCCATGTCGTACTCAATCGTTTCCCGTCTCACCAGTTCCGTCGTCACTCCATGCATTCCCCGTTCCCAGTTCCGTTCCACTCGTTCCGCGTCTCACCTTCCCGTACTCCACCCGTTCGCCGTCTCCACCGTTCCGTCTCACCCGTCCCGTCTCCACCGCGTTCCCCGTCTCACGTTCCAGTTCCCCCCGTTTCCCGTCTCCCCCCGTTCACTCTCGAATTTTCTTACTTATATTATTATTTACAATTCGATCGAGTATTTCGGAAAAGGGCGAAAGAATCGATCGAATCGCTAAAAAACCGAATTTTTCCGTGCTCCACATTCCGTCTCCACGCGTTCCCCGTCCACGTTCCCGTTCCAACGTTCCAGTTCCCACTGTCCCGTCTCCTGTTCCGTCTCACCCGTTCGTCTCCACGTTCCCGTCTCCATCGTTCCAGTCTCCCCGTTCCAGTCTCACCGTTTCCCGTCTCCACGCCGTCCCCGTTCCACCGTTCCCCTCCACCTCGTTCCCGTTCCACCGATTTCCGTTCCCGTTCCGTCTCCACGTTTCCCGTCTCATCCGTTTCAGTCTGCCATCCGTTTCCCGTCTCGATCCGTTCCCCGTATTCGAATGGTCCTTACTTACTAATATTAATTCTTTATGCACTATCGGGTTTTCGGAATAGGCGAGAATCGATCGAAATCACTAAAAACGAGATTTTTTTCCCGTCCCAATTCCCGGTTCTCCACCGTTCCGTTTCCACAGTTCCCCGTCCTCCACGTTCATGTTCACGTTCCCGTTCACCCGTTCCCGTTCACCGTTTCCCCGTATCCACCGTTCCGCGTCTCACCTTCCGTCACTCGTCACCGTCTCCACACGTTTCCCGTCTCCACTCGTTCCCGTCTCTCACCTCATTCCCCGTCTCCACTCGTTCCCGTCTCCACGTTCCTTCCACTCGTTCCCCGTCTCCCACCCGTTTTCCCCGTTCACTCATTCCCGTCTCCACCGTCTCCACGTTACACGTGCTCAACCTGCCTAGGTCTTCAGTTTGAATATTATGACATGCGGCAACACGTGGCAATAACACAGGAATAATTTGGATAGTCGTAAGATAAATAGTCAAGGTCCTTAGGTATCCTCATGAAGTTTTAAGGGGGGTACAGGGGTTCCTGGGACAGTAAGTTTCAATATTTCGGAAAAATCCAATGTTCCCTCCCTTTGCGTAAGTTGATGGAACGGAAAAACGTCCTTATTATGATTTTCGCAAAATTTCAATTGATCGTGTTCCCGTTTTGAAATCTTTTCCACAGAATAAAAAAAATAACGGATTTAGGCCGTAACTCGCATCGCCTCTTACTAGTTAGGTATAAACTAATTGACTAGATTAGAAATTGCATTACGTTACGACATTATTTTTTTATTTATTACTACGATATTTTAAAAATTCACAAGGTAACGTTACCTTTAGTGCGATTATATTTGCGTTTTTTTGGCAAAAATTTGATCTTCTTGTTCATTAAAATCTACAGAATTTAGATGAAAGTTTTACAAAGTGTAGATGCCATAATATGTGCAGGCTTATATTTTAACTTGTTATGAATAACGGATGTGCAGGTTTAAATTAAGTGATGTGCAGACTTACTACGTTGTTAGACTATATGTAACCTTATTTAATATATTCTAGTGTGATAGACTTTTGATTTCACACTATCGACTATTCGGTTCGGACTAAGTCTAAACTTCATTCATCTCGTCGATTCACTCTTTTAATGAAGTCGCATGTGCCAGCATGTTTAGGTATATTCAACTGTATGACCCTGCAAGCACACTGATCTTTATACGGTACCTGGGAAAGGATATGTAATTCATTCTAAAAATGGTAATTTGTAAACTTATTTTTTGAAAAATAAAATACAATCTAGTGGAACGGAACTGGGCGAAAATTTTGGTTGCTATAAGAAATCCAAATCTGAATCTTGTCGATATAAAATAAGAGATAGAAATGTACAAGTTAGTATGCACCACAGTATATTCTTATAAGCTAAGGCATATTCTCTTATGCAGTTTTTTGATATTAACATGCGCAACACGTGGCATAACCCGGATAATTTGAATATGTAACTAATCAGTCGTAGAGTCTTAGGTATCCTCATAAGTTTAGGGGGTACGGGCGCGTTCCGTTGAGAAAGTGTTCAAAAATTTTCCGGGGAAAAACCATACAGATGTTCCTTCTTTTTTGCGTAGGTGATGGAACGTAAAACCCGTTTCGCCTTTACT
>JABUQX010098810.1:0-7500 GCA_015478945.1 Trachelipus rathkii
ATCAATTCTCTCTCAAAATACATACACATCACATCAATCTTAATCAAATCATTTATTATCTATTCGGTTACTATATTTCATTTATTTTATAATTCTTGGCTAAAAAGATGTTATTTCTATTCTTTCTCTAATCTTATTCATATTCTTTTTCTACATCTTTTTGATTTTTCTTCTATCATTCTTATGGGTTTCAGGGAGTTATAGTTTTGGGATTCAGTACTATATACGGGTTCTTTACAGGTCTCATCTCGTCATACAACTTAGGAGTGTCATGGGTCATTATTATTTTATATATTCTATATATTTCTATATTTTTTTCTATATATCTATATCTAATTATATATATCTCTATCTCATCTTCTATACCTATCTACTCTTATCTATATATCTCTTCTATCTACTATTATTATATCTATTACTCCTATTACTTTTCATATATACTCTATATTCTATTCATCTTACTATATATTTTACTCTCTCTCTCTCTTATATTTTTATCTACTTTATCAAAATGGAAATGAATCTCTACTCTACTTTGCGTTCTTTATTATATATATCTTCTTCATCTATCTCTTTCTCTTTATCTCTCTATATCTCAAATTTATCACTATTCATTTCCCCTCTAGTGATATAACCTTATCTGCTATATTTATCCTTCCCTTTTCTCTTCTATTAATTATCACATATCTAGAAATTTTAATCCTATATCTCTCTCTACTTAGTATTTAATTGGGGATTTTTGTCAAATAAATTTAAAGTGTGATTACGTGCATCTTATATTCTTGCTTGTTTTTATGTGTAATTCTAGGTCGTGCAATTTAATTTTGTCATCGTGCAATTTGGAATTGTTGGTTACCGAATTTTATATTTTTTTCGTCAATCTATCTTCTTCTTTATTTCTATTCAGATAAATTTTTGTTGGTATTGTTTTATTGAATCATCGTATGCCTGTTGTTTTACATTTTTTATAATTTTTTTAACGTATATATTTTCTTATGTTATATTATATTCTCTTCATACAAATTGTATAAATATTCTCTTCTATCCCTCTGTATTTCTGTTAATCTTCTACTTTCTTTCTTTCTTTCTTTGTATCTTTTTCTTTCTCTCTCTTCTGTCTTTTCTTCTTACTTTCCTTTTTCTATTTCTTTTCTCCCTATTCTTCTCCCTCTATTTTCTTTTTGACTAAATTCAATGTATATTTGAGAAATTTAATTTTTTTAAAGTATGTTTTTTTTTTGTGCTTGATGAATATATTCATCTATATATATTCTATCATATCTATATTAACTCTTTTATATCTCTTTCTTATAATATTATATGACTGTCATATTCTATATCTTATCTATATTCAAGTATACTATATACTATATTATCTTACTCTCTATCTCTTTCCTCTTACTTCTTCATCTTTCGTTATCTATCTATCATTATATAATCAATAAGCATCCTAGTTTAATATCTTTTAATACTAAATTGGTGGCTTAATTTTCTTCTATAAGATTGCTTTAAAAGATGGTTTAATTAATTTCGTCTAGTTTCTTTCTACGGTGATCTATCTAGGTATTCAGTTGTAGATACATGCGATACAGATATTTGAAATCGAACTGGAATGAGTATAATGTTTATATTAGGTGAAAGTAAAATGGAATATATATGAGATTAAGATAATCTTATGCTGTGAGGAAAGAGGTAATTTAAATTGGATAAAAATAAGAAAAAATTTTATATATATATTTAGTATTATATATTTTTTATATATATTTATATATATATATATATTATATATATAATATTATTATATTAATTTATATATATATATTATTTTATTATTATATTATATATATGTATTATATATTTATATATATAGATATATATATATTATATATATATTTTTATTATTATATATATTATTATTTATTAATATTATATATATTATTATATTATATTATATATATTATTATATAATATATATATTTATTTTATATATAATTTTTTTATATATATATATATATATATATATATATATTAATTATTATATATTATTATATATTAATATAAATTTATATATATTTTAATATAATATATTATAATATATATATAATTATATATTATATAATATATATTATATATATATCATATAGTTATATATATATATTTCTATATTATAGTATAATATTATATAGTTATATTTTATTAATATTTTTATATATAGGGAGATGTTTTCTATTAGAATTTTTATTTCATGATTAATATAGCTAGAAAGGAATATTGATGAAGTGTATTTTGTGGGAAATTTAAAAAAAAAAATTTAATAAATAGTATAGAATTAATATTTTTGGCGATCTGTAAAATTGGATAGGAAAATGTAAAAATAAATAAACATTTATTGTTAATATTATGTAAATATGTCTTTAATATTTAAAGATTTTTGTTATGTTAATATCAGCATTTTTTTTAAATTTTTGTTTTTTTTTTTTTTTAAGAATAAAGGGTATAGGATGGGAGGTGGGTTGACTTGGGGACTAGGGTGGACTTATTTGGGGAGGGTTCGAACGTTTTGTATTTGGGTGTGGGGGGTTTTTAGGGTATTGGAGTGTATGTATTAGTGTGAGCGATAATTTTGAGGTATATTTAAATATATTAGCTGTATATAATTAGTATTTTGTCATGTATATAATGATTGTTCTAATTGACTTATTCTTTGTCATTTTGAATTTTATAAAAGTTTAAAGACTTATACGATTTTTTGTGTAGATATTGGTAGTTTTTGAGTATGATTTTAACTGCTGACTGCTGCAAACCAATTTTTTTATAAAATTGTCGAATAAAATAGAATGTTTGGAGTGTCTCAATATTTGTTTTCTCTGTTTTACCCTATTGCTTCACACCATTTTTTGATGTTAATAATAAATATACGATTATACAAATATTATTATCTCTATATAAGTTTTCATTTTATATATATTTATATTAATTATATTAATTATATATATATAATTTATTATTATATATTATATATATATTATAATTATATATATATTTATATTATATTAATTTATATACAAAAACCCTTATTACCGTATGTATAATATATATAATATATATAGTATATATATATAATATATATATATATAATATATTATTATAATATTTTATATATATATATAGTTATATATTATATATTTATATATCTTATATTATATATATTTTTTATTATATTATATTATTATTATATTAATATATATATATATATATATATATAATATTTATATTCTATATATATAGTATATATATATATTTTATATTATATATATATTATATATTATATATATATATATTTATATATATTATCCTAATTTATTTTCTCTGTATATCACGTTATATACTTATATATATATTATATTTATATATATATATTATATATTATATATATATAATATATTATATTATATTTATAATATTATTATTATATATATATATATATATATACTATATATTATTATCTATATTATATATTATAGTATATATTAATATATATATTATTCTATAATATCATTTATATATTATAATATATAATATATTTATTATTATATGTTATATATATATTATATTTATATATATATATATTTATTAATATATATATATATATTAATATATATATATATAATATTATTGATTTTCAACTACATTTGCTCAAATTAGTAGTATATATTAATATATATAATATATATTATATGATAAACGTATTTTTATATATTATATAGTTTATTATATAAAAATAGTATATATAGGCTTATATATATATATATATATATATTTATATATATTATTAGTTTTTATATAAAAAGTGAACGAGGATGGTTTTTTTTTTTAACAAAAAGTTTTTAATCGCTCAATCAAGATAAATTTAGATATATGGTAGCTGTGTTGGGGTCCCGATACCACTTATTTGCTTATGCCATATGAATGGTTTTTATTTGATGTAATTTTAGGTAATAATATATTTTTATACATAAAGTATTATTTTTTATAAAGGATGATTTTGACTAATTGTAGAATAGTAAATAAGATTGTTTTTGGATAATAGAATAGATGGAGATGTTTTTAATTAGAAGGTGTCGATGCAGATTAATTTACTAAAATAAAAGTTATTCGGCGGACGTTATTTTAGGAGATTTAAGGAAAAATTTATTGTTGTATAATTGTATTGAATAGGAAATCTATTGTGGTTTTTTTTTATTTTGGAGGAAAAAAGCACTCTCTTTATTTACAAGTTTACTTTTCATTTTATTTAAAATGTTACATCTAATAGGCAGAAGATGAGATTTGAAAGTGTTTAAATTAAAGGAATCGTGATTAGGGTGAGTAGGCTTATGTTTTCGAGGGCTTGAGTAATGTCGTCGAATGTAGGAATACATCTCACTAGTTGGTGGCTTTGAAAGTATTGAGATTTAAAACAGAAATTTGTAGTTGAAAAAAAATTTCAATAAATATTTTTAGGGTGAAAAATTTAGTTTCTGATTGAAATCATGAAAAAATATCTATTATAGTATATATTTATTTCTTGATTAATGTTTTACAGTATAATTATGTTTATATTTTAATTTATACGAAATAAAAAAAATCATGATTAAGTTATATAATATATATATATATATATTATATAATAGTATATACATTATTTATATTATATATATTATATATATTATTATTTATCTATATATTATAGATTTTAATAGAGATATATATTATATTTACATATATAATATATAGATCTAATAATATATCAAGTAGAATTTTTGTTAGTTGGAGGGTCCGTACTCGTTTTAATATAAAGGATAATAGGGATAATAAGATCATAAAATGTTTATATTTTTATTTTTCTATTAAAGAGAAAAGAAAAGATTTAGTCCAAGTTTATAAAATCTTTTAAAAATAATAATTAGAATTTTTATATGTATTTTGTAAAAAATTTATATAGTTTAATGACATTGTTTTATCATATGAAATAAAGTTTGTATATGAGTTTTTTTATAAAATTGACTAAGGTCGTTTAATAATAATGAAGTAGTTTTTTTTTTTAGTTTTTTGATATTTGATATTTCTCTATAGGTTTGGTTTCAAATTCTTAAAATTTTATCAATTTTATAGTTTGTTTGTTAAAAATTCATTTCAAGGCTAGACAAAGAGGATTTCTTTGATAGTAAAAATAATTTGGTCTTTGATTGATGATTAATGAATTATTAGTGTATTTTTTATGTAGACAGTTTGACGAGCTCCGATGATTAGAATGATTGGGAGTGTATGGGATTTGAGTTTTAAGGAAAATATAAATATGTACTTATCAAAAAAAAAAAAAAAAAAAAAAAGAAAAAAAAAAAAAAAGGATTAATATAAGGGGAGTATGTGCTTGTTTTGGAAGTAGATCAAAGTGGGTTTTGAGTAAACAGATTAAATGAATGAAGATGTTTAATTATATTTGTTTTTGTATATATATTATTTATATTATATATATATATATTATATTATATAATAATATTTTATATAATACATATATATTATATATAATAACTATATTATAAATTTATTATATATTATATATATATATTATATTTATATTATTAGTAAGAAAAGTTACTGTGTTAGTAAACTTGGAACTGATTTTTTTATTAAAGTTCAAATGTTTGGATTAAAAAATTGGATAATTTTATTTAAAAACCAGAAATTTAAAATTAGAGAAAATGAATGTAAATATAAGTTGAATGGTTCTTATTTTTTAAATATTTTAATTAGAGGTGTTGATATTTCTTTAAATATTTTTGGATAGATATTTGATACATTAATATTAAAGATTTTAGATTGAAAATTTGATTAGTTTTGAGAATATTTCGGTTAAGGAGATGTGCTAATAATACGGCAAGTTACCTGTAGTTTTAAATAGATTTCCAACCTGTAAATTTATTAATTAAATGGATAACATCATATTTTGGAACAGGTAATTGAAAGATTTGATATATTAAGTTGTTATTTTTGTAGATTTGTTAATATTTCAAAAAGTTTTAAATTTTTCTTTTTAATAGATTTATGTTTTTATAATAGAAAATAAATATCTTTGATAAAAATTATTATGGAAAGTCAAACCTATTTTAGTTAGGTTAAAGAATTTTCGGAAGTTGATTTTTAAATTGTTTAATTAGATAGAAAATAAAAAAAAGTTTAAATATATATATTTTATGTGATAGAATAATTATAAAACTAATAAAAATTATTTATTATTGAAAATTTTTTGATTTGTAAAATAATATAAATTCGTTTAAGTTCAGTCATTTGCAGATGAAAAAAAAAATAGAATTCGAATATTTAAAGTAGTTTGATATTTATTATTTTTTTCATACAGTTAGAAACGATCTGGGGGGATGAGGTGTATTATATATATAGGGAAATATATTAATATTATATTATTTATATATATAATAATATATATATATTTTTTATATTATTAATATATATAATATTATTATATATATATTGAAGTATAATAATTATTTTAAAGGGATAGACTTGGTTGAATAATATAGCGAAGATAAAATAATGGATAATTAGATTTTTGTTGATGTAAAATGTGCTTACGGGTGTTCGGTTTTAGGTATGGTGAAGTACTAAAATGTTGCTAGAGATTTAGAATTAACGTAGTGGGGTATAAATAAAATTTATGATTAAGTAAATGATATATAATAATTAGGCGATTTAATGTAAATGTATAATATGTTATAACTATTAATTATATATATTATATATATATATAATATATATATGTATATTATTTTATATATTATATATATTATAATGTATTATATTATTATATTATTATATTTTATTATTATATAATTGATAGTTTATATATATAAGTAATATATATTATTGCTATTATTAATATATTATTATATTAATTATATAATTTTATATATATATATTTTATATTAATATATTATATATATATTATATATTTTATTTATAGTTTTCTATATTTTATATATTTTTAATTTTATGTTATGTTAATTTTTTGATAATTTTCGATTGTGCGTGTTGAATAGTTAATTTAAAAGTTGGTAAAAGTGAGTTTTGTGTTTTTTTGTGGGATGATAGTTCTTGAGAGGGTGCAAAATTTTTAAATGAACTCATAGATGTCGTGGTTCTTATTAATAGAAAAATAGTTAATATTTTAAATTCTTGATTGTATAAATTTTGTTTTTATAATTAATATAAGTTTGATATAATTTGTAACTATATCAATCTCTATTTACATACTGAAATCCCTAGAAAACACACGAAATAAAATAATGTTTGTTTTTAAATTATTTATAACTATACATAAATGAAGCAATGTAATATATTACGTGTTTTCCCTATTTGTTATTTATTGAATTTTTGTTTTAATGAGCATTATTTTATTTTTAAGGCAAATTATTTTATTATAAATAAATGGGGGCAGTCATT
>JABUQX010098811.1:0-17500 GCA_015478945.1 Trachelipus rathkii
GTTTTGCGCTGATTAATCGATTTAAGGTACAACGTTTCGCATTTATCGTGAGAAACGCTCTGCGTTTTCGTGCGCCGCTTCATATATATATATATATATATATATATATATATATATATATATATATATATATATCTCTATCTATATATATATATATATATTTTTATATATGTATAGGGATATATATATATATATATATATATATATATATATATATATATATATATATATATATATATATATATATATAACTATATATATATATATATATAAATTATATATATAAATATATATATATATATATATATATATATATATATATATATATATATATATATATATATATATATATATATATATATATATATATATATATATATATATATATATATAAAAGCGCAGGTTAAGAATGAGAATGGGGAACCTCTTAGAATGTGAATAGGATGGTACTTTTGTAACAGAAAGGATGCGAGGGAGTGTGGAAAAAGACACTTCGAATCTGCATAATATTAGCGATAATGAAGAGGTGATAGTGAATGTGTGTGGGTTGGATGTTGTAGAAGGAATAGGTATTTTGTGGATGAGCCTATTAGTAAGGAAGAGGTAATGGGTGGAGTGAGAAAGTTAAAAGAATCTGCAGGTATGAGTAAATTACTGGTGAAATGATCAAGAACGGAGGCAGATCGTGATTGATTGGATTTAGAAGTTTGTGCAATAAAGCGTTTATGGAGATAGATATAGTTTCAAGGTTGACAGTAAGCCAGTACTTCCCTTATATAAGGGTAGGGAGATAAGGGGATGTAGGAATTATAGAATTAGTTTATTGGTGTTGTAGGAAGATATATGCTGGTATTTTGGTTAAAAAGAGTGCGTCAGTATTTGAAGAAGGACTGAGGTGGTGAGAACAAGGTGCATTTAATAGTGGTAGGAGGTGTGGATCAAATCTTTACATTGAAACAAATGATTGAGAAAATGTGGGAGAAGAATAAGTGTATTTAGGTTTTATGGATTAATAGGCGTATGATAGGGTTAATAAGGAAGCTCTATGGCAGGTGTTAGTGATATATGGTGTTGGTGGTAGGCTTCTGGAGATAGAATCAGAAAATATGTATAGCAGGATGGTAGAGGTGTAGAATAATGGGTGTCAAGGTGATTGGTTTAGTATTAATAGCGGAGTGAGACAGGGTTGTATTATGTCTTCTTAGTTTATTCAATTTGTATATGGATGGGGTTATGAAAGAATTAGAGAATTGGGGGTGGCAGGAAATGGTGTTAGAATGATGGAGAATGGAAATAGTGGAGGGTGCCCTACCTATTATATGCGGATGATTTGTTTTTTTTTGTGGCGAATCTGAAGAGGTTTGAAAAGTTGGGCAGAGCAGGGTGTGTAATAGAAGGGGTTTGAAAGTAAACATAGATAAGAGTAAGGTTATGGTTGTGAGTGAGGACAGTCCTCCTCAGTGTGAAGTTATGTTAGATGGTGATTAGCTGGAACAAGTGTCTGAGTTTTAAATATTTAGAATTTATATGTTGGAAAGGGAACGGATGATGACGAGTGTAGTAGGAAAGTTGTGAATTAGGAAGGTGGCTGGATTGCAATTAAATCTTTAGACAGATAAAAGGACTAAGTCTAGGTGCGCTAGGTCTTGCTTGAGGGCATGTTGTTACCTGTGTTATTGTATGGTAGTGAGACTATAGTCTGGAATAAGAAGTATAGATCCACTAAGTTTCAATGTGTTCAGATGGACAATCTTCCCCAGGGCATCCTAGGTGTGAGAAGAACTGACAAAATGAGGAATGAACTATTAGAGAGTGTGGTGAAAGGGTAAATGAGAGAATAAATGAAAGTATGTTGAGATGGTTTGAGGTCATGTGGAAAGGATGAATGATAGTCAGTTGGTTAAGCAGTGTATAGTGGTGAATGTTTAGGGAACCGACCATTTAAGAGATAAAAGTGAATTGAGTCAGTAAGGGTATCTGCAGGAGAGAAATGTGAGTTTGGCAGAGAGGAGAAGAAGGTGCATGAGGAGAGAATGGCGGGGTTTGTGAGGAGTATGGTTGTGGCCACCTGGGCCAGGGGTGAACCCTTACATGACGATTTACCATAGTGAGGTTTCCGTCGCGGTCCGTGAAGCTCTAGAATTGGATTTTCTGACTGCGACGGGTTCTTACTAATTAATGGTACAGAGGGAGCGGGTAAGGCTGGGCTTTCTTTCGACTTTTGTCATATTCTTCTACTTCTTTCTTTTCCGATGCTTGATGCTTACTCCCAGTCTTGAGAATTAAAAGGAAGATGAAGAAAGAAGAAAGAATATATATATATATATATATATATATATATATATATATATATATATATATATATATATGTGTGTGTTTATACTATATATATATATATATATATATATATATATATATATATATATATATATATATATTCTAATCAAGCCTCGCTTTTTATAAACACCTCTCTGGCGGCGCAAATGGGGTTTTATTTTAATAGTATATAGATTAGATGTTTAGAGCTAAAAATGGTACAGAAAAGCAGTAGGTAAATATTTTATAATTAAAGTTTTATGAATTTCAAAATATATATTTGGAAAAACCCAATAAAACCAATTTTTTTTGGGGGGAGGGTAGGAGAATCACCTTTTCGTCAACCTTGTTTAATACAATATTAAAACTCTTGACACTACATCAAAAGATAAGAAAAGTCACTATTTCTTCAAAATTTTATCACTTTCAACAAATATTTACTTATACCGTGTGCTTATCTTCCTACAGAGGATTATATATATATATATATATATATATATATATATATATATATATATATATATATATATATATATATATATATATATATATATATATATATATATATATATATATATATATATATATAATATTATAACAAAAGAAAGATAAATGACCTAAAAACATTCATGGGCACCAAATTCGGACCAACGATAAGAAAGCCTCACTGTTGTCTGCAACATTACGTGAAGTGTAATCTTTGTTGTAGGGATGTCGTTATAACTTTATAAAAAAAGAATATTTAAAGATAAGAGGAACATTGCATTTACTGTGATAAATGTAGACAGGTTAAGATTTTCAACCACTTTGCTTTTTCTATAAATGGATCTAGACTTGGGGGAGAACTACGCACGTTGCTATTCGAACTAAAGTTGAAGTCTTTAAGTTATCTGAAGAAATTCATTGGAAATACAAAAAGACCCTCCATCTGAGATGATGGACCATTATAAATCTAATTTATCTCAGTCTCAGGTAAGGCCAAAGAAGCTCACCTGCGATATCACTTCAATGAGTGAGCCATACAGATTAAGTCTGGGTTTGGGGAATTGGTGATTACCTTCACCTTTTGTCAGAATAAGAGAGGCGGGGTTTCCTGAAAGGGTGAACTTGTGAGAATCGTTCCCCTTGATGTTATCTATGACGGATAAGTCGCCATTAAATACAAATTGATTGGCTCCTTCAACATAGGCCATCAACAACAAAATTGGGAACTTCAGCAGTTTCTGAGATGCGGTCGACATCGTTAAAGCCCAGTGGAAATAAAGGACATTGACAGAAGATTCTGCCTTAGAAGTACGCCTTCATCAAGGTGAAGAGTCGGAGAGAACCGAGGAATAGAGTATCTGGAAGGTTCTGTTCGATAGTAAGCTTTGAATAAAGGCGGAAAGCTGGTCGCAAAAGTTGAAGGTTTTGAGGATACTAATTACTCCACGTGGTATCCCAGGATTTCTCAGGTCGAAGAACAATCCCAGAACTACTCTTCTCGAGAGAATGCCTTTTTAATTTAAGGTCTAGCCGAAGTAGGGGGCAGGCGTCGTCTGAATTTGTGGAAGTTCGAGAAGATGTATGAGGACCTTCAAAACTGGGAAGGTGGTCCGTTATCATCTTCCATTAAGCTTGAACTATGGCAAGTAAAAATCTGTTGTTATCTGGACTACTTTCAGAATAAGAAAGTGGGAGTTAGAAGAGATGACAGTGGAGGGTAGCATTTCAAAGATGCCCTGAGTTTCTCTTAGTAATTCAGCAAGATCTTGAAGCTGCAATTTTGCATATGGTCATGTTGTTGGGGGTTTAGACTTAGAATTGTTTCTGTGAAAAAGTTTCTTCATTTCCCAGTTTGTCTGAAAGGCACAGCAAACCACAATGGGAGTGTGATCCTTACTAGCATAACAAGTGTGTTGGACTCTGATGCAGAAAGGAGAGGACATTGTGGAGCCAAAGCAGATACTTCTAAAAGCCTCCATAAATGGTAACTAGGATGGCCTCTGATTAGAAAGGTTTTATTAATAATCTTCAAGACACTTGCTACTGTCAAATCAGGTGCGTTATTTTCCCTTCAATAGCCATCAAGGTAATGCTGCCCATCAACTATTGTTTTCAGCCAAGTGAATACTTGCACCTTTAAGATGAAAATTATAACATTGTTAGAACTAAACCAGGCAATTTAAAGAAGCTGGAGTTAGGCAGCATAAAGTTGAAGTGAGATTCGTAAATATTTAAAGCGACTTCATACCATACAAGCATATCCCCAACAAAGTATGAAAATGATAAATAAAAAAAAAGTTTTACACTCTTGCTTTGGTCCCTTTGCCTTATATTCACCTATTAAATTTATAATAGTTAAATATAAAATACATAGAATTCATAAAGCATTATACAAGCCCCCATATTCCGATAACGACTGCTAAGACCAATATAAAGACGAAAACCTAAATAAGTACTTCAACACTTCAACTTTTCTATCAAGAACATTCACCATGTATATAAATGACTCGTATAAATTTACCTTCTTCAATCATCATCATCATCAAGAAAAGGACAAAGAAGATCGGAAGATTAACATAATAGTTCCCATAAAATTTTATTCTCGTAACAACTACACAAGCTTTTAACAAATTCCTTAAAAATCAAAGAAAGCCAATTTGTGTATATATCTTTAAGTATACCCTGTTTAAAAATAATCAAATACTCTGTTTGCAATGAAAAAATGCATTAAATAAAGACGAATAAGTTTAAAGATAGAAAATGTTTAAAAATAGAGTATTTCTTTAGAGTCATTACATTCTTCATTCTTATTCAAACACAACAAAACTAACTGGTTAATAATAATTTTATAAAGTAAACATAAAAAAAAGGGTTAACATTTCGAGTTAATGGTTAATAAAGCGTATTTACAATTTTATAATTTCTTTGCCGAATAGTATGAACTACACATGACGAGGTGGAAAAATTACAGACTATTAAAAAGCTATGTGAAAAACATCTTCACATATTGTTGGCAATAAAAAAATTAATTCAATAATGTAAATGAATAATAAATGTAAAAATAAACTAAGATCTTGGCAGTAAACTTTAGATAAATTCGGCTAAGTTCCTTATATAATGTAAGTTTCCTAATTTGCTTAAATTTAAAAGTTCATAAGAAAGTGAACAAAAATAACCTGGAAGTAAAATTAAAGAAGCAACAAATATAAAACGACTTCTTTTAGGGAACTCCTGAATTGGAATAAGAGATTGAACTTCCCTTCTCACGATATCTGCCATGGACCGACTTGTTGCATCTTCTTCAAGCACTGGTTGAGCCAGTGTTGGATCAAGCACCGATAAAACTCCTCCAATGAGATGAAGAGAACCAGTTACAAGCACCTGTTGGTATATAAAAAAACATTAAAAATTTGTGTAACAAACATTGTGCGTATTTTCAAAACAGAAAAAACCTTTCTTCAAATGATGAAAGTAATGTTTCAAGGACTTCACAAATGACAAAAGAAAATTACAAATATTTAAAGTTTCGTTAGCTCTAAAATCACTATAAAAAATGAATGGTAGAAGTATTTTCACTTTTCACAATCTTTAACTTTCATAAAAACATGTAGAAGATGAAAAACTGATAAACTCATGATTAATTATAATTTAATATGTGAAGTTACCAGTTTTAAAAGTTAGGTATATATATATATCCTTGTGTGGGTGGGAGAAAGAATTCCCACAGTGTATGTTCTGCATGTCGTAGAAGGGGACTAAAGGGACAGTGGTAGTTGGGTTGGCTACCCACTACCACCACTTCTTCTTGCTAGGTATGCTTATGCATGACTCCGGACACAGTTAAGGATCATAATAGCAGAGCCTGTATCTTTAATTGTTTGATCGTATGGGTACATGGGACCAAGATAAATGATGAGGACAGAGGAGGTGATGTATGTATTTAGAAAGTAAATTTGATTTGCTTGCTGTGACTAAAACAAAGATGAAAGGAAGCGATGAAGAGTGAAGTGATGTGAAGTGTGTGTGTGTGCTGGAGTGGAAAGGAATGAGAGGGTGGAGAGATAGAGTTGTGATTCTGATGAGTGACCTGAGGCACAGAGCTATGGTGAATTTGTTTGTGTGATACTAGAATTCTATTGGTTAAATTTAATTGAAAAGGTCAAGGTGTGTGAGATTGTAACACATGGTCCAATCTGAGGGTGATGTTGAGAAGAGTGCGATTTTCTGGGATAATCTGAATGATGTTTTGGTTGGGGTGAGTAGGAGTTTCAGATTGATTATGTTGGGTGACCTAAATGGTTGGATGGGTGATAAAAAAAAGGGATGGTATAACGGATGACTTTGGGGTGATGGGAGAATCATAAGAATGGTAGGAAAATGATAGATTCTGTGTTTAAGTAATACTTTCTTCGAACACAAGAGTATTCTCAAGTATACTAGAGTTGGTGTAGGTTGAAATGGCATCGAAGTGAAAAGTATGATTGATTTTGTGTTGGTGAAAGATATGTTGAAGTATGTGATGGATGTTAAATCAGTGAGTGGGTTGGGGATGGGATTATCGGATCATTATGTTGTTTTATTTAAGATTAAGTTATTGGGGGCTTGGATGGAAAGGAAAGAGATAAGGAAAGAAGTGCTAAGAATTAAGAGTGAGAAGTTAGGTGAACAAGGTAATAAGGAAAAGTATTTAAAAGCCCTTCCAAATAAATCAGTCGAATGTGAACAAGGTGAAATCGAGGAAATCTGGACGCCAATGAAGGAAGCCCCTTTTTTGTAGTGCAAGAGAAGTATGTGCATATGTTATAGTAGAAAGTAAGAATGTCAACAGTGAGCGGCGGAATGAAGAGGTGATGCAAACGGCTAAAAAAAAAGGCATGGTTGAATGTGATAAAAGCCACTGATGAGGTCTCGAAAGAAATGTGTTTGGAATTATAAAAGGAGGAAAAAAAGGAAGACAAAGTTGCTTACGTAGGAGAAAAAATGAGGTAAATGAACAGTTTGGAAGGAGGAGGAATTGGGAGCTCTTCGGAAGGAAGGGCGAAAGGTTATGAATGAGAGTATGGGGAATCTGCATAGGATAATGAATAGGGTTAGTGTTTTCGTTAACTGATGAAATGGATATGAAGAGTGTGGAGAGAACACTTTGAAAACCTGCATAACATTGGCATAATGATGAGGTGATAACGAATGTGTGGAGGTTTGATGGTGTAAGAAGAAATAGGTATTTTGGGAATGAAGTAATGGGTAGAGTGAGAAAGTTGAAAAATGGTAAATCTGCAGGTATAGATGGAATTACTGGTGAAATCGTCAAGAATGGAGGCGAGATGGTGATTGAATGGATTTGGAAGTTGTGTAACAAAGCGTTTATGGAGGGTATTGTTCCAAGGGATTGGAGGAGAGCAGTAATAGTACCCTTATATAGGGAAAGGGGGAAAAGGGGAGTTGTATGAACTATAGGGGAATTAGGTTGAGTGTTGTAGGGAAGATATATAATGGTATTTTGGCTGAAAGAGCGAGTCAAGGGACTGATTGGCGAAGAACGGGGTGCATTTAGAAGTGGTAGAGGATGTGTGGATCAAATTTTTACATTGAAAAAAATAAATAAATAAATAAAATGAACCAGAAAATGAGAAAAAGAATAAACTTTAGGTTTTATGGACTTGTAACAAACAGGCGTATGACAGGATTAATAGGGAAGCTCTGTGGCAGGTGTTAGTGATATATGGTGTTGGTGGTATGCTTCTGAATGGAATCAAAAGTATGTATGACGATAGTGAAGCATCTGTAAGAATAAATGGAGTCGAAAGTGATTGGTTTAATATTACTAGCGAAGTGAGAAAGGGATGTTTTATGCCTCCTTGGTTATTTAATTTGTATATGGATGGGGTTATGAAAGATAGTGGAGGGTGCCCTGCTTATTGTAAGCGGATGATTTGGTTTTGTGTGGAGATCTGAAGAGTGGTTTGAAAAAAATGTAGGTAAGAGAAAAGTTATAGTAATGAGGGAAGAGAGTCCGCGGTGCGAAATTATGTTGGATGGTGGACAATTATAACAACTATCTAAGTTTAAATATTTAGGATATATGCTAGATGAAAAGGGAACGGATGATGCAGAGTGTAGTAGGAAAGCGGTTGGTGAAATTAAATCCTTGATGGATGTAAATGGACCAAGTTTTGAGTGCGCTAGGGCTTTTGCATGAGGGAATGTTGTTACCTGTGTTAATGTATAGTAGTGAAACTATGGTATGGAATAAGAGGTATAGATCTAAAGTACAATGTATTCAGATGGACAATTTTAGGGGCGTGTTAGGTATGAAGAAAGGAGTAATTGAGAGAAAAAACGAGAGTACATGGAGGTGGTTTAGTCATATGGAAATGATGGATGATAGTCGGTTGGTTAAGAGGGTGTATAATGGTGAGCGTGCTGGGAATCGACCAGCTGGGAGACTGAAGATAAAGTGGATTGAGTCGGTTTAGGAATGTCTGAAGGAAAAGAATGTGAGTTTGGCGGAGGCGAGAAGAAAAGAGAAAAATAGAAGTGAATGGAGGAGTTTTGTGAGTGGGTATCGTTGTGGGCCTGGCCCAGATGATGAACCACACATTGACAAGATACCACAGTTGTAGTGGTTTTGGTTTTAAGCTCATATTTTCATTTCATTACGGGGAGATAGTTGGTGGTGCTGGCGAGAGGAATAAAAAATATTAGTATAAAGGAGATATTCTTCTTCCTATCTCTCCCGCTCAGTTTACATTTACAAATCATTCATCACTTTGCTATGGGGGTGGGTATAGCATTAGTAAAGGAAACAGGGATGGGTATAAGTATTACATATCCACATTTACGTGAATATGTATATGCTTTGCAATCTGTGCTAATTTTTATTTTTTTTAGGGAAATAAATAAAAAAAAAATTATAAAAGCAAAATATTAAAAATTTGTATGAGAGATTAGTTGAATCTGTTATTTAAGATTAGGACAATACAGAGAAAAAAAACTGGAGACTCTCCAGGTAAGAAGTTTCAACAAGTAGCCGGATGATGAACATTGTGAGATAATTGAAAAATTAATGGGTAAACATTTGATTCTCCAATCATTAATTTCAATTTTTTTTTTACCCCGGTTGCTAGGAAATCCTGAATTGATGATTTGGTCTACATTTATGCAATAATTTCCTTGAAGTAATCCTAAATTGAGAACTTGAGCTATGTATATACAATAATTTCCTTGATGTGGTAAAGGGCAACTTAAATGAGAGCATCCACAAGGCATAACTTTTGAAAAATACAAGGAGGGCTCTGATAGACCACGACGAATAATAACCGTGATATTTTATTTATTTGGGAATTTGAACAACATATATATTTAAAAAGGATTAAAATTTTAATTTTTGATAGTGAAAGGGCCTCAACCTGGGGAAGAGACTTATTGAGTTTATAATTCTCCAATAAATATATTTTATTTTATGAGAAATTGTTAAATATTTTTTTTTTTAAAAAGGTAGCATAACGTTTTCAAATTTTTTTTAATGTGTAATCTGTGGAAATAAACCTAAGGTATATTTGCTTTTAGAAACCCCAATTCCTAAGGTAGTAAAATAACAACCACTGGCAGGACTCTAGCTCAATTTGTGGTTTAACGACAGGAACCACAACACGGGGAGGGTCCGTTGCAGTCTCGTGAAGCCCTGTTGTGGATTTTTCTGACTACGACAAGCTCTCACCAAGGGGGAGGGGAGCTTTCTTTTCGACTCTCGTCATGTTCTACTACTTTTCTGTTTCCGGTGTATGCTGCGCACTTCACAACCAATCTGGGGAAAGGAGGTGGATGATAATGATATATATCATTCTCTTTCTGAGATTTTTAAAAGGTTTGAGTTATTTATTTATTCTATAAAACGTATATAAATATAAATATTTACATATGAAACATATGTGTTTGGTATTATACTTATACTAACTTATTTAAAAAATAATGTAAATTTATTAAGTTTTTTCATATTAATACTAAATATCAATTATAAAGGAAAATATTGTGCAAATATTTATATTTATAAGATAAATGGTGAATGTGTGTGGGTTCGATAACGCAAGAAGGAATATGTACTTTGGAGATGAGGTCATTAGTAAGGAGGTAATGGGTAGAGTAAGAAAGTTGAAGAATGATGAAATTACTGGTGAAATGATCAAGAATGGAGGCGAGATGATGATTGATTGGATTTGGAAGTTGTGTAATAAAGCGTTTATGGAGATGGAGCTGAGGATTGGAGAGCAGTAATAGTACCCTTATATAAGGGGAAAGGAGGGATAAGGGTAGGATTATAGGGGTAGTTTATTGAGTGTTGTAGGAAAGATATATGATGGTATTTTGGTCGAAAGAGTGCGTTGAGGGATTGATTGGAGAGAACAAGGTGCGTTTAGTAGTAGTAGAGGATGTGTGTGGATCAGATCTTTACATTGAAACAAATGATTGAGAAAATGAGAGAGAAGAATAAATTGTATTTAGGTTTTATGGATTTGCAACAGGCGTATGATAGGATTAATAGGAAGCTCTTATGGCAGGTGTTAGTGATATATGGTGTTGGTGGTAGGCTTCTGAATGGAATCAAAAATATGTATGACGATAGTGAAGCGTGTAAGAATAAATGGTGTCGAGAGTGATTGGTTTTAGCTATGCTAATAGCCGAATTAAAGCAGGGGATATTGCTCATCTCCCTTAGTTACATTAACTTAACTGAGTTGAGTTATGAAAAAGAATTAGGAGTAGGGGTGGCAGGAGATGGTGTTAGAATGGTGGAGAATGGAAAGAGTAGAGGGTGCCTACCTATTATATGCCGGATGATTTGGTTTGTGGTGAATCTGAAGACTTTGAGAGTATTGGTAGGAAGATTTGGCATGGTGTGTAAAGGAGGGGTTTGAAAGTAAATATGGGAAAGAGTAAGAGATTATGGTTGTAGTGAGGACATTCCTTGGTGTGAAGTTATGTTAGATGGTGAGCAGCAAGTGTCTGAGTTTAAATATTTTGGATATATGTTGGATGAAAAGGGAACGAATGATACAGTGTAGTAGGAAAGTTGTGAATATCAGGAAGGTGGCTGGTGCAATTAAATCGTCAGTGGATGTGAAAGGACTAAGTCTTGAGTGCGCTAGGGTCTTACATGAGGGTATGTTGTTACCTGTGTTAATGTATAGTAGTGAGACTAAGGTCTGGAATAAGAGGTATAGATCTAAAGTACAATGTGTTCAGATGGACAATTTTAGGGGCGTGTTAGGTGTGAGAAGAATTGATAAAATGAGGAATGAATGTATTAGAGAGTTGTGTGGTGTGAAGAAAGGGGTAAATGAGAGAATAAATGAAAGTACGTTGAGATGGTTTGGTCATGTAGAAAGGATGAATGATAGTCGGTTGGTTAAGCGGATGTATAGTGGTGAGTGTTTTGGGAATCGACCGATTGGGAGACCGAAAAAAAAGTGGATTGGGTCAGTAAAGGAATGCCTGGAGGAGAGAAATGAGAGTTTGGCAGAGGCGAGAAAAAAGGTGCATAATAGGAGGAAATAGCGGGGTTTTGTAAGGGTGTGTGGTTGTGGCCCACCTGGGCCAAGGGATGAAACCCACACTGACGAGATGCCATAGTGAGGGTCCGTCGCAGTCCCGTGAAGCTCTAGGGTGAATTTTCTGACTGCGACGAGATCTCACTAGTAGGTATAAAGGGGGAGGTAAGGCTGGGCTTTCTTTTTGACAAGTTGTGTCATATTCTCCTACTACTCACCTTACCCCCAGTCTTAGGGAAAGAAGGTAGATGATAATAATAATATATTTCAAATTAAACTAAACACTGAGGTTCACAAACAGAGTTACTAAAATATCCTTTTTGCAATTGGTTTTTCTTCGGACTTGATAAAAATTCAGTCTTGGGTCAAACCAACTGGAAAACCTGCCCTACTGACTTCTATAAGGAGCTATTTCTCCAATTTGAAGACGCTCCTCGGTTAAATTGTTCAAGTGAAGTTTTAACCTTGTCAAACAAATTATGATCAGTAGTTTTCAAAAGACTTTATATAAATTTGTCCTCTTTCATAACTAGTATTTACATGGTAAAATATATTCCAACAATACAATGTCACAAGTTATTGTTGTACTTATAATATGATAGTGCTGAAATCGACTGACTTATTTCAAAGGCTTTCTTCACTACGAGTTTTTTTTGTTACTTTTGTGATATTTCTCTTTTTGAAATATAAACTCTCTAATCTATTTGAATATGATCTCAAAACTATTCTACTTTACTGCAAAACAAATCACATGTTAAAAATATAATTTTTATGACTAAAATGAAAGGGGACTAATTTTGCAAGCTACATATTTCGTAAAGTTAAGTTACCTGGACATGCCCAGCTTCAGTAAGTTTCAAAGGGGCATTTATTTGATCAGTTGAAGCTCCTATTAAAATTGAATGTTTTTCACATGTAATCCAAGAAAAGGCATCTGATATACACTGGAAAGCAAGGCACTGTTGAGATCTTTTCCTTTCATCTTCTTGCGATAATCTGAGCCAGTATTTTCGAAAGTTTTGGCATCTACTAATTTGCTTCGCATCTGACACATTAAAATTAGTTTGATCTGTAGAATATGATGATAATTATCAAGATTAATTAAACATTGTAATAAATTCTGTAATACTTTAACAAAAAAACTAGGGTTATGAAGCCGAATTCATGGGATACTTTGAGGAACAATTGAATAAGTGGATTTGCACAAGCTGCACATTATAGGGTTCAGATGTAGGTTGAGCAAATGTTGGGACTTATGTTCGAGTAAATATTGGTACTGGTATTGGAATTGGACAATCTAGTAAATGTTGATGTTGGACACTCAAGTAAATATTGGGATCTTAAAATCTAAGGGCTAATGTTGGAGTTGGACAATCTAATATATGTTGGGAATAATGTTGGATCGCAATCTAGTAAATGTTGAGAATGATTTAGAGTTGGACGACTTATCTAATGTTGGGAATGATATTGAAGTTGAGCAATCTAGCAAATGTTGGGTCTGATGCGAGAGTTGGAAATCTAACAAATGCTGGGATTGATGATGGAGTCGGACAATCTAATAAATCTTGAGATTGATGCTAGAGTTGGAAAATCAAATAATGTTCAGACTAACGTTGGGGTATTAAAATCTAGTAAATGGTAGGACTGATAGAGGTCGGACAATCTAGAAAATGTTGGCACTAAATTTAGAGTAAGACAATCAAGTAAATGTTGCACTGATATTGGAGTCAGACATCTAAGTAAATCTTGTGACTGATGTCAGCCAGAAAATCTAGTAAATATTGGAACTGATATTGAAGTCATACAATCTAGTAAATGTTGGGACTGATGTTAGGGTCGGAAAATGTTGGGATGGAACAACCTAGTAAATATTTGGACTGATGATGGAGTTAGTAGTCTAGTAATTGTTTTAACTGATGTTAGTTAATATGGGAAAATCTGGTAAATGTTGGTACTGATCTGGGTGGGACAATCTTGTATATGTTGGGACTAATATTGGAGTCTGAGAATCTAGTATAAATTGGGACTGATGTTGGAGTCTGGCAATCTGATAGCTGACTCAGCAACCCTACAAAATCTACATTAATAAATAGATAAGAAGAATATTATTATTCATTTTTTATAACATACAAAATAGTTTGCTCTTTCACTTGTTCCAATCAAAACTCACCTGAAGAGGCTGTCATTTTCTTAGTAACCAAGTTTGTTGTAAACAAAACTGCATCAAAATCACATGAAAATAACTTCTCCAACATAATTTCGTGATCTCGGTCTCCCGTTAAATTGAACAAAAGAATTTTGTAAACATTAACTTTACTGCAAATAACATATTACACTAAAAAAGTATTGGTGGTTATAATCTTTCAACATTAATTATTACAAAACCAAATTAAAAATCCATGAGTAGCATATAACATAGATATTGATAAAAAATTATAAATCAACATACTCATTGGGTACCTGAAGAGGGGATATTTTCTCATACCAGTCGATGCAACTCTGAATACTCGTTGTCGTATGAGCACCATCAAGGAAGTAAGTCATTCGTCCTTTTGTTACTACCTAAGGGATATTGGGGAAAAAATACAGTACACGAATTCTATAAGAAAAACTTTGTTCACAATAGGTTAGCGCAGCTAGTCGAGATCGACGCCTAATAGCATAACAACGTGGATAATTACTCCCTTCTAGCTCTATCTTTAGGTCAAATTGTATGAATCGTCTTGGTACATGAAATTTTAGGAGATAATATGGTGAGGTGTGATAGAGAAGAAATGATGGATGTATTTAGAAAGGGTAAATTTGATCTGCTTTCTGTGACTGAAACAAAGATGAAAGGAAGAGGTGAAGATGAGTGGTGCATTGTGAAATGTACGTGTGCTGGAGTGGAGACTCACTGAAGAGGATGAGAGGGTGAGAGCATGAGCTATGTGGATTATGTGCAGTTGAGAAATTCTAGATGTTAAATTCAAAGTTTAAAAAGGTCAGGTATGTGTGGTTTGTACATAGGTTCATCTGAGGGTGAAGTTGAGGAGAGAGAGTGACTTTCTGGGATAATCTGAATGATGCTTGGACGGGGTGAGTAGGAGTTTTAGAATGATTGTGTTGGCCGATTGAAATGGTGTGGATAGATTGATCGAAAAGGATGGTGTAACATGTGGCCTTGGGTTAGGGAGAAATGAAAATTGGAGGATTGATTTTCTGTGAGGAGAGAGAGGGATGTGTGTAAGTAATACACTCTTTGAGCACGGTGTTCATAAGTATACTAGAGTTGGTATAGGTATAGTTAGTATGGAAGTGAAAAGTAGAATTGTTTTGTGGGCTGGTGAAGGAGATTGTTGAAATATATGATGGACGTTAAATAAGTGAGGAGGTTGGGGATGTGAATATCAATCCTGATGTTGCTTTATGTTAAGATTAAGTTACTGAATGCATGAATGGAGAGGAAAGAGGTAAAGAAGGAAGTAGAGAGAATTAAGAGTGAGAAAGTTAAGTGAACAGTGTTATAAGGAAAATATTTTAAGAACGCATGAAAATAAATTAGTTAAATGTAAGAAGGTGAAAGCTGGAAACGTCTGAGACAGATGAAGGTGAAGCGGTTGTTAGTAGTGTGGCAGAAGAAAAAGTATGGTGGATATGCCTAAAAATAAGAAGTAAGAATGTCAATAATGAATGGTGGAGTGAAGAGGCTGTGGTGATTTTGGTTTTAAGGCTAATATTTTCATCATTTCATGCTTTTTTTTTGTCATTTTAGGGATACTGTTGTTGCTGATGAAAAAAAAAGAGACTTTCCAATAAAATAGCAGTAGAAAGGGGTGATATTCTTCTTCTCACTCTTGTTTTTATTTCTTTCTTTCATTGCATACTTTCCTATTGTTCTTTAATTAGATGAGTAATTAGTAGGGCTGATTGGGCGAAGAACAAAGTGCATTTAGAAGTGGTAGAAGATTTGTAGATCAAATTTATACATTAAAACAAATGATTTGAGAAATATGAGAAGAAATAATTGTATTTAGGCTTATGACCTTGCACAGGCTTAAGGTAGGTTAATTAGTGAAGCTTTGTGGAGGTGTTATGATCATATGGTGTGGTGTAAGCTTCGAATGGAATCAAAAGTATGTATGAAGTATGTATAGTGAACGTGTGTAAGAAGAAATGAGTCGAAAGTGATTGGTTTAGTATTAATAGCGGAGTGAGGCAGGGATGTGTTATGTTCCTCCTTGGTTATTCATTTGTATATGGATGGGGTGATGAAAGAATAGAGTGGGGTGCAGGGGATAGGTTTTAGAAGATGAAGAATGAATATAGAGTTCTCGAGTTCTTTCTATTGGAGAGGAAGGATTGTTGGTTTTTGTTGCGAATCGAGAGAGTTTTTGAAGAGATTGGTAGAGAGTGTTGGCAGGGTTGTGTAAAAGGAGAGTTTGAAAGTAAATGTAGATAGAGTAAGTTTGCTAGGAGTGAGGAGATGTCGCGGTGTTTGAAATCATTTAGATAGCGATCAATTGAACAAGTATCTGTTTAAATATTAGGATATAATGGTTGATGAAAGAAAAAGGAACTGATCCAGCGTGGTTAGGGAAATGGGCAGGTGAAATTAAATCTTGGTGATTGGATGATAATAATAATATTATAATTGAATAATAATAATAATAATTAATATAATAATAATAATAATAATGAATAATAATTATATAATCAGAAGAAGAGGAATAATTACTTGATCTTCCTGCCCAGACGACATTTTCAAGGCCAAATGTCTTTCCATAGTTAGGGTTGAAAAGCTTCCACAAACCTTATCTTCATCATAATCACTGATCAATTCTGATGATGAATCTATTTAATTTTTTTTTGAATATTACTAACAGATAAAAAGTATTTCTTTTAATATTACATTGGGTTCATAAAATGTGGTAAGATTTGGTCATTACTTAGGACTGTTGATACCTAAATACCCAATCCTTATTGCCAACCCTGTTACTAAAGGCATCAAAATTATTATAAATCATAACCTCGAAAAGAGCAAATTTGCTGAAACAGATTTGCAGGAACTATAAACATAATATGAAACATATTTAGTAACAAGACAACATTTCTAAGTCAAATTATTAGGTGTTGAAATTTGAATAGAATAAAAAAGAAAACTTTGGAATTTTCTTTAACCTAAAATTATATAATAATAAAAATTTAAGAAAATTAAAAAATTATTTGCACTAACAAAAAAGCAATGTATGTGTGGGTAAATTATTACAAAAAGAAAGATAGTAGTAGTAAAAAGGGTGTAATTGTATACGAATTAGTTACTAATGTATTAGGTACCGTATTAATGAGATTTATTTGACAGGGCTAACGATGCATTTAAAAATTGAACATATTGAGTCTAAAATTGAAGTTGATTTTCCTCCCAGTCTAATTCTCAAGGGTGGAGCTACTACCAGCGTACATTCTGCAAAAACTGTTAAATAATGTACTAGGAATTGACTGGCTGGGAGACCGAAGAAAGTGGATTGAGTCAGTAAATTAATACCTGGAGGAGAGAATATGAGTTTGACAGAGGTGAGAAAAAAGGTGCATAATGGTTAGGAGTGAATGGGGTTTTGTGAGGGGGTATGGCTGTGGCACACCTGAATATTGGAAAACCTTACAACGAGTGA
>JABUQX010098811.1:22500-32500 GCA_015478945.1 Trachelipus rathkii
CGCGAAACAACAGTTTAGGGGCATAAAAAAAGCTACAGTTTTGGTGTTTATAGTCAAACTCGGCGAAAGATTCCGAAATTTTGATGTTCAACTTTTTAGGGGGGGGGGTGTACTTTTAGTCCCATCCCGAGCAACTATAAAAGCCCTTTCCTTTTCAAGTGGAGAGATTTTCAGATTTTCAATGAAACGGCTCTCTCTTTTGTACCTCATCTCGAATAATTATGAAAATCAAAAGGATAAGATATTGATATGGGAAATTCAGCTGAAAATATAAGATGAGTAAAATGACAATTTATCCTTGCGAAGCAGTCTTTGGGTATGACGTGTGGTCGCAGTCTTTTAATAATGAATTCAGTTAATGTATTTTATTGAAAGCATTATATAACATTTTATATATATGTAGACAACGCTCTCATGATTGCTCTTGCTTTCTCTTCAACTATGTGCCCCATTGAAAGGTCATTTTCAACTTTAAGAAGAGTCAAAACGTGGCTGAGAAGTACGCTAGTAAATGAACGGTTAGCTCTTTGTGCTGCTAGGCGTTTACGGTGAATTATTGGAACAGGTTGGGCAGCAGTACTTGATGAATATCCAAGTTTTTTGCGTCTAAGCCTAGGCTTCAATTTACTTTTCCGGATTCATAAAATTGGTATAAATATATATATAAAGTATATTATATTATAATATTAAATATATATATATATATATTATATTATATATATATATATTATTCATATATATAATATATAATATAGTAATAGTATATATATATATATATATATATATATATATTATATATATATAATAAGTATATATAATATATATACTTAGTATAATATACATGCCGCTCGTGCGCTGCTCCATCTGTACATCTCTGGAGCTAAACTTCTTGTATGGTGCGTCGACTTCGTTGCCATCGATAGAGTTTCCTCCTGGTGCTCTGCGCGTGCTTAATTCTCCAAGTCGAACTACAGCTGTGCTTTTCCGGAAAAATCCTCGTCGTAGAGGTACCTACAATCTGCCTCATTGTTTAGCCCTCTATGGCTCCCTATCCGTGTGGAAGCCGAGGATGCGGTTCTGGGTCTGTTCTCGATGAGCCACATCAAACGTTATCTTCTCTTCATGAACCTTGAAAGTAGGAGAGTTCGCTTTGGTATTAATACCTACATCCCATAATAAAATGTTGATGAAATGGGTCGGACCATATGAAGTATTTGCTCTTTATGGCAAGGACAATTATAAGATAAAAGTTGGAGATTTGAGTACTGATAGTCGAGATTGCCACGGGTGCAGTTCCGTTCCTCTCTGAGGAAATGCGGAGGTGAGGCAGGAGGTGATTGCCCGCTATCCCTGTGCGGAGGAGCAGTCATGTGCTCGGCTTTCATCGTCTTCAGCGTCCTACGTCGTCGCCTTGACACTATTGCTAGAGCGTGTCCGTGACAACCGTTATTATTGGCGCATTTCTGGTTGATTACTTCATCTTCGTTTCCTGACCTTCCTCAGCGAGCGCGGGTCGCCAATAATGATTTTACTCTACCTTCAACAGTGGTCTTCTCTCGCCTCCTGCTTCTGCAGGTGGGAGATCCCAGTCTTTTGAAATAAGTCGTGAGGACAACCGGTTGCTGTTGAGGGATTTCCTTTGTGTCTCACGCGGAGGTCATAGCGACTATATAGCGGTTTAACACCGATGTTTCAAAGACGAGGAAGGGTGGAAGCTTCAGCAGTATTTCCCGACAATCAATGTATCCATAGCCCTCCACCGCTATTGTGTAGCTGTTCATTTTTCAGCTGAATAATAGCATATGTCATTGGCAGTTGAACAGGATCAGTACTTTGCGCCGTGTGGTATATACCTTCTTTTTCGATTCTCGGAGCGGCATCTAACACGTCGTTGATTGAACGTCACACGTACCCGTAACACCGTTGGTCTGTGCCAGTTCAGCAGTCATCTGATTGTTATCGTGCCGCAGCACCACAAATTGAGTTCAGGTGGGGTTCTCCCATGGTGGTGTTCCTGGCACGAACTTTGCCGTTATGCGAGCCAAACAGTGCGGCTGTAATAAGGGTGTCGAGTGCCAATTACCTCTCTGCTGTGCGCCTGGACCATTTCCGCTGCTACATGAATTTCTCTATTTCTTGCGTCGGTGGCTTCCTCTCATGGCTGGCAGTCATGTTTGGGGAGGGATGCTCGTGGGGTCAATCACTTCGGAATGTCGAAATACCCGTCATTGGCCGTGTCTTCTTCTTAGTAGGGGAGTCACTTCCTGAGGTGGTCTGGCTCGATTGCGTTTTGGTCATACAAATCTCACTCTCGCCCATGATTTCTTTATGTCGCGGGGGTTCGCCACTGCCATTTTGCTCTCCAGTTGTCGCTTCATGTCGTTCGTATCTTTGTGGAATGCGTTGGCATTTGTCGGTCGACCTTCGAAGGCAAGCTCTTTCCTACGTGCTAACTTTTACGGTTTCAAGCACATCTTAGACGAATCACGTTCATTTTTGTATGATCGGGAATTTTGCAATCCTATTGGTACTGAAACATCTTGTATAGAGATTGCTAGACATCGTCAGCTTGTTCCTCTTTCGTTTACGTTAGGGATTTTCCGCCTGTTCGTTATTTTTTGCTTAACTTCGGTCTAGCGCATTTTGTGTGTCTGTTGAGTCCTGAATATCCACAGTCCAATATATATAAATATATATATTTAGTATATATATATATATATATATATATATATAGTATATATGATATATATAAGTTATATATATTATATAGTATATTAATTACTATATATAATATTAAGATATTATATTATATAGAGAGAGAGAGAAGAGAAGGAGAGAGAGAAGGAGAGAGAGAGAGAGAGTTTGAGAGTTTCTTAATTCTTATTGTTGTCTTCACAGTTTAAAATTTATCTATAAACGACTATTATTATAGAAAACGAGAAATACATTTATTTGTAAGATAATTTAATTACTTTGTTTATTTTAATGGAGTATATACATTTTCGATGATATATTATATTATATATATATTATATATAATTATATGATATATATTATAGTATATATATATATAATATAGTATATATTATATATATATATATATATATGGTTAATAAGTTTGCCCCCCCTGGAAATTTTCTGCGACGCCCAGTAAATATATATAATAATAAAATAGTATATATATATAAGATTATATAGTATTAAATATATATTATATAATATATATTATAAAATATATATATATATATACTAATAAATTAAGATATATATATATAAATATATATATATATATATAATATAATATCTATATATATAATATATAGAATATATATAATATATAATATATATATATGATAAATATATATATTTTATATATATAGTATAATAATATATTATATATATTAGTTATATAATATATTATTATATTTATAGTATATATATATATATATATTATATCATATATATATTATAAATATATATATATTATATATATTATATATATATTATTTTTATGTATATTTATTTACATCCAAGATCATAAATAAATATACATAAAAAATGATATATTCTAAACGTATATATATAAATAATATATAGTATATGTAATATATAAACTATATATATATATTATAGTATTATATATAAATATATGTATAAATATATTATATATATATATAATATTATATAGTTATAAAACAGTATTATATATAATATATATTATATTATAATTATATATATATATAGTATAGTATATATACTAATATATATTATATATATATATATTAGTATATATATATATATATTATATAATTATATATATATATATATAAATATATGATAATTTATTATATTTATATTATTATTATATATATATTATTATAATATAATATAATTATATATTATAATTATATATAATATATATATTATATATATATATATATATATATATATATAGTATATATATATATAATATATATATATTTATGATAAACGATATCTAAAGTATCAAAAATTATATCTATCAAAGCTCAATAAAAATATAGAATATTTATATAAATTAAATATTTATTATTTATATATATATATTAATATATATATATATATATATATATAATAGTATATTATATTAATATATATATATATATATAAATACTTATAATATATAATTAAATATATTATATATTATAAATATTATGTAAATATATATTATATATAAATAATTATATATTATAATATATATATAATATAAAATATTATTAAATTATATAATATTATAAGTATTATAAGATATATATATCTTTAATATATTAATATATAATATATATATATATATAATTATTATTATATATAAATTTATTTATAATATATATATATTATATATATTAATTTTTTAATAAAGATATATATATAATATAAATTTCTAATTTTATATTATATTATAAAATTATATATAAATATATATATTTATATATAGTATATTATAAATATATAATATATATAAATATATATATATTAATATATTATATATATATAATATATATATATATATATACTATATTATTATATTATGATATATATATAATATATATATATATATATATATATATATATTATATAGTTATATATATATATGTATATGTATATATATATTAAATATATATATATAATATATAGTATATAATGTATATATATATATGTTATAATATATATATATAATATATATATATATATATAGTTAATATATTATATATTATATATAGTTCCTTCATCTACTTTTTCTCCCAAGACTGTGGGGTAAAGTGCGTTACATGCATCAGAAAAAAAGAGAAGGAAGAATGAAAGGTTCAAAAGAAGGCAGCTTACCGCCATTCTGTTCCCTAATTTCCTAAGAATGTGCCGCAGTCAGAAAATCACCATAGACCTGCGACGGAGCCCACAATGGGTAAATCGTGCAGTGTAGGGTTTCATCTTGGCCAGGTGGCACAACCAACCCCTGCGCAAAAATCCCCCCGCTCCACATTGTTGTATTATGCACTTTATTATGAATGTGAACTCATCATTTCTTTCTTCAGACATTCCGTTTACAGATCAATCACTTTTTTCGGTCCTCCGCCCAGCTGGTGGGTTTCCAACACATCCACTTATACATTGCTAAACCAAGCGATCTATATTCTTCTTTCACATGAACAAACCATCTCAAGATACTTTCATTTATTTCTCGTCGTTTACCACTTTCTTCACACCACCAGCTCTCTAATACGTTCTTCCTCATTTTAATAAATTCTTCTCCACACCTAGCAAGCTCCTAAGATTGTCATGTCGAACACATGTACTTAGATCTATACCGTCATATTCCAGACAATTAAAAAGTTTTCTAATAACTATATCATTAACACAGGTAACAACAAACTATCATATAAGACCCTAGCGCATTCAAGACTTAGTCATTTTACGCCCACCAACGATTTGATTGCACCAGCCACATTCTGGCATTACAATTGTACTAACTCTGCATCATCCGTTCCTAACTCATCCAACATATACCCTAAATATTTTAAACTCAGAACTTGGTAACAGCTGCTCATCCAATAATGTACTTTCACACTAAAGGACTGTCCTCACCTCACACAATAATTTAACTGCTTATCTACGTACTTTCAAACCTTTTTAACACACCTGCCAATCTCACTATCGAAATTCTCTCGAAAGTCTCTTCAGAGATTCGGCACACAAACCAAATTCATCCCCTATATAATAAGTAGGCACACTCCACTCCTGCTCCATTCTCCATCATTCTAACAACACCATTTCCTGCCCACCGCTACTTCTAATTCTTCATAACCCCATCCGCCTTATACAAATTGGATAACCAAGGAGCAACACAACACTGCTCACTCCGCTAATTAATACTAAACTCCACTTTTGAATCCATTAATTTCCTTACAGTATCGCCTACTGAGTCGTCATACATTACTTTTGATTTCATGTAGATAAGCCTAAACCAACACCGATATAATTACAACTGCCAAAGCTTCCCTATTAAGCCTATCATAAATACGCCTGTTGCAAATCCAATAAGAATCTAAGATACAATTTATACTTGCTTCTCCGCTCATATTTTCTCAATGCATTTGGTTTTCAATGTGAAAGGATTGATCACAACATCCTTATATCCTACCACCTTGTTTCTTTCACCAAATCAGTCATCAGTAACTCGACGCACTTTCGCAAAATACCAGCTATATCTTCCCTTACAACTAAATAAAGCTACATTCCCTGTTAATTTCTAGCAGTTCCCTTTATCTCCTCCCCTTAAGGGTATAATAAGTAGAAGGGGTACTATTACTGCTCTCGACTCAATAACTCGGAACTATATCACCTCTCCCATAAACGCCTTTATTACACAATCTCCATATATCATATATCAACAAACCATCGTTCTCGCTCCGTTCTTGAGTCATTTCACCAGTAATTTCAATTATCTATGCTTGCAGATTTACCTTCTTCACTTTCCTCACTCTACTATTATTACCTTTTGCTAATAACCTCATACCCAAAAATACCTATTCCTCTTGCACCATCAAACCGAGCACTTCCAGTATCCACCGTCTCTTCTTACAGGATAAAACATTCATACATTCGAAATTTTCTTTTCACACTCCCCTCACAATCCATTTCATCAGTTACAAACACCCAAGTCAGTATTCATTTATTTTTGAGCAGGTCCCCTTATATTTCTCCATTCTTAACTTTTCGCTAGCTTCATTCCAGAAAGAGCTCCTTATTTCCCTTGTAGTCCCTATTTCATCCTCCTGTCCGAAAATGCTCATTTGACCTCTTCTTTTCTCCTATGTTATGCACCTTATCTTTATTCTTCGTTTTTCCTCCTTATATAATTTCCAGCATCCAATCTTTCTTTCTTCTTTTGAATACTTCATTCAATTGCTTTTAGTACAATTATCCACGTTTTTTTTTTACTTCTTAGACCGCTCTGCATCACGTCTTCAATTCACACAATCCAATGTTAAACTTTTTACTTCCTCTTTAGCCCATCTCGTCCACATACGGTATTCTTATTCTTTTGCACTGCTAACAATTGCTTCCCTTATTTGCTAACTTCACAGATTTGTTCAGTTACAACTTGTTCACATTCAACTGATCTACTTGCGAGTCTCTTCTTATTTCGGTACTTATTCCTTAATTTACTCTTGTTCGCTTACTTCTCACGTCTATAATTTTACCTACTTCCTTCGTATTAGCACCTTTCTCTCCATCCAAGCCCCACTGAATTATTTTAACATAGAAAACATAATGATTACCGATAATTAATCCATTTCCTAAACCCCTTCGAAGATTAATTATACACACACCATACTTCAACCATCGTCATTCTGCCAACCAACAACAAATCGAAATCATACATTTTCACTTCGATACCATTTACCTACACGCAACTCTAGTGATACTTATTGATAACTTTTTTGTTAAAGAAGTATTACTGGTACGCACATACCGTCCCTCTCACCAGAATCAAACACCTTGCTACCATCTCATCTTCTCCTGACATACCCTAGGACTAAATCTCTTTTTTGGATCAAGTAATGCTAATCCATTCGGTCCCCCGAACACTATCTATGCTGAAGTCTACTCACCCCATCATCAAAACATCAATTCAGATTATTCCTCAAAAAAAAAAAAAAATTGTTAACTTCTTCAATGTTCCCCTCAGATGGGGACCGATACGTCAATAGAATTCGAACCTACATAATCTATCTAACTTATCCTAGGCATACTTGACTATGTCAAGACTTAAATTATACCATTTAGAGATTATTCTAGGACCTCAAACACACAAAGTTACATTCAGCTTCTGGACCATGCAAGTCATCCATCAAAATTGCACTCCTTCTCTCGCCCCTCTCATTCCGTTTCCCACTAGCAACATCGACATTTCAAATTCACACACACACCATTTAAACATTTCCTTTCATTCTTGTTGTTTCAGTAACAGCGCTCAAATCAAATTGGTCCTTTTCTAAATACATCCCTGTTCGCTCGCTCTAAACTCTCTCCTTACATTTAATTCCTCTGCTGCATTTAAAATGTATCCCATCGCGATTACATTATCAATTCTCGCTCGAAAGATAGAGGCCGTTTACGGCAATCACGACCTTCTTGGGCCGTGCATTACATTCCTGGAATGAGATAAAGTGGGTAGTCGGGCAGCCAATCCCAACTCCCAACCCCCATTCCCTTAGTCGCCTTCCTAGAAACACGCAGGGACCATAGATGTGGGAATTCTTTCTCCCTCCACACACAGGGATATAGGATAGGGATGCCTGTAAGATGTTATCTAGAAGAGGATAGGCGTTAACTTGTGGTATTATGAATATGTGGGTAAACGTGGGTCATTAAGATGTTGCTGAGGCTGAGTGTGGTAAAGAAATGAACGTCAAAAGAGAAAGGCGATAACATTAAAATGGGGAGGATTTTCATAGTTTGAGAATGCGTTTTACTTTTCTATATATATTATAATATATATTATATATATATTCTTTCTTTCTTTCTTTCTAATTTCCTCTTTGCCCCCCAAGTATTGGGGGTAAGGGTGCTGTACAGAGCAAGGTGATCGGAAAAGGAAAAGCCGCCAGCTAGGAGAAACGAATGTACAACGTCGAGAATAAGAAAGGCCCAGCCTTTAAACACTTTTCTTATAAAAACCATTCGGCCCTCCGCCCCCTCTCTGATGTACCGATTATTAGTTGCGAGAGCTCATCCGTGTTGCTTGCTCCAGCTTCGTTCACAGACAAGAATCCCCCTAGAGCATCATAGGACCTCGACATGGACCCTCACTATGGTAATCGTCAATGTAAAGGGTTCTCCCCTGGCCAGGTGGGGCCACAACCATGCCTCCCATACAAAACCCCGCCATTCTCTCCTCATCATGCACGCTTGTATTCTCGGCTCTGCCAGAACTTCACCATTCTCTCCTTCAGACTTCGTCTCACCTAGAGCTTCATCCACTTTTTTCCTCTTGCGGTCCTCCCACCTCTGGTCGGCTTCCCAACACATCACTCTCCACGCAACTATCACAACCATTCATCACCGACCGATATCGCTTAAATCCACCGACTTTCAGTTCATCGCTTTCCATCATGCACCCAATACCATCGTCAACATACTTTCATATTTATTCCCCTCTTTTACCTTTCTTCAACCTCCCCATCTCGAACCCTTACCCTTGCGATGTTACGAAATCCCACTCTCTAAACGTTCAGTTCCTCACTTTATTATCTCTTTTCACCCTAGCCATGCCCCATAAGATTGTTCATTCTGAACACATTGAACTTTAGATCTTACTTCTTATTCCGCCAGATCATAGTCTCACTACCATACAATAAAACAGGTAACAACATACCTCATTGTAAGACTGCTACGCGCTACTCAAGACTGTCCTTATTTCACCAACGATTAATTGCTACCCACCTTCCTGCCTTCACAACTTTCCTACTACACTCTATCATCCGTTCCGTTCTCGCCCAACCATATCCCTATAATATTTAAAACTCAGGATGGACACTGCTCCAGATCTTGCTGCAATCGATATATAAGTATACTAATATATTATTTATAATGTTAGATATATATATATATATATATATAAGTTATATTATAATGATATATCATTTATATATATATATATATCAATATATATATATATATATATATATATATATATTATATATTAATTATATATGATACAATGTAATAATACAGCATAGACTCTAAAAAAGTTATAATAAAGAAATTATATATGGTATGGAATAAAAAGTATAAAATAAAAGGAAGAAAATTGAAAACAAGAAAAATTAAAGAGCAGGAATAATTGAAAAGAATAAAAAGAAAATCAAACAAATAATAAACAATAACAAACTTACAAAAGATACATCTAATTTAAAAGGTAATTTATTATATATATTAATATATATATATTATAGTA
>JABUQX010098811.1:37500-38553 GCA_015478945.1 Trachelipus rathkii
GAACCGCTGTGTAACTCGTAGCGGTACTTTAACTTGGGAGATACTTGCGATTTCAGTAGTCAACATTACATTGACAATCAGTATTACTTGGGAATTATTATATATAAAATATAATATATAATAATATATTTATAAAATATAATATATATTATTAAATTTAATTGTTAATAATTATTTATTAATTATATAATTTAGATCACGGGGCTTAAATGTTAAGTTTTTCTAAGTTTCAGATGATCAAATGGCTACTTATTAAAAAAGATGGAAAAAGATCAAATGATCTTGATAAACTTCTGGGGTAGGTAACTCAATTAATATTTTATTATAGAGAAGTGCTAGGTCTTCTTAGGTAAGTCTAATATAATATTTATCTATCGATATAATGGGTATGGTTGAGTCTGTGGACCATATAAAAAAAAGATTAGTGTGAGTATAAGCACAATCTGAAACAACTATCAGTGTTTGGAAGCACAGAAATAAAGTTAAAGATGCTAAGTATAAATAAATCGCAATATGGTTACTAAATAACAAGTTAGAATGTAGCTGGTATATGCTCTTTTAGTCAATATTGCAGTATTGGCGCCAAAGTTTTGGGCCCTTACATTAGAAAAGCTAGGTATGCGCCTGAAAGGAATGTAAGTGTGCAACAAGATATTTTGGCTTTGAGGGTAAGAGCTATAGGCGAGGCCTGAAGGAGTTACCTAATTTCTTTCTTTAGCAAAGGCGCTTATCATTTCGTGTATTTGTGCTAATGGACCATAGTATATTCAAGTTTGAAGCATTTCGAAACAAATGGTAAAAGTTGAAGAACAATGTCAAAACAAGATTTTCGAAAACAAAATATGAAATTCAATCTTTATAATAGACAGAAATACATTCCAAAACGCGACGTTTTAGAGGTCAGAAAAAGGTACAGTTTGCTTTTATTCCCAAAGGGTTTGGAAAAATTAGAAAATATTATGTAACAATAAATGTAGTTATTACATTCAGCCCGAAGCAATATGGACCCTGCCTTTTGAGTAAATATATATAAAATTATATATAATATATATA
>JABUQX010098812.1:0-5000 GCA_015478945.1 Trachelipus rathkii
CCAGAACTATGGTTTCTGGTTCTGGTTCTGCACAACTGGCATTAATAACCAACTCATAATATTATTACAAATTTTAAAAAAATCAAACTTAATACTTTAAAGTGGCCAACATGGATTAAAAATGAAAAATATTGATAATGTTAACTATTTTTACAATGTATAATTTTTTTATATATTTTTCAATACTGATGAAGTGTCCTAGGCAACCATACTTAGGCCTGAAGAAACAATAAGGGCCTGCACTCCTGGATGAAAGTTATTTCACTATAAAGAGGAAAATTCCATTTCTAAAAACAGGGTAAGCATGTCAAACTGAATTCAATTTTAGACTGTTGTTTAATTTAGTTTTATTTGCCCTCCATATTTATATATGGCGGATGAAAGAAAAGAGAATCTTACCTAATAAATTATTAAAACTTAATATTAATAAACTAATTAGTTAAAAGTTTACATCTAAGTTCAAAAAAAAGAGATTTGAAAGTCAAATTTTGGATTTTAATTAATAATAATAATAATAATAATAATAATAGATAATAATATAATAATTAATAATAATAATAATATAATAAATAATAATAATATAATAATAAAATTAATAATAATAATAATAATAGATAATAATAATAATAATATAAATAATAATAATATTAAATATAATATAATAATAATAGATAGAACCTAAAAAAGTCCCATCATTTCAGATGGTTCATTGGTTCCAAACTGGATAGTAAAATTGGTAATAGTTTCACAGAAGAGGAAAGAACATCAGCTACTCAAAAGAGGGACTTCTGTTCCCCATATTTTTAGTATATATTTTTTAATGATTAAATAAAAACCCTATAAATAGTTGGTAAAGCTTTATAGTAAAAAATTTTAAAATCAACTATCTTTGAAAGATCCCTCTTTATCTTCTTCATAATTATATATTTTTCTGTGGAATGCTTACGCTCCAGAATTACTTTAGTATGGTGGCTTAAAGGATTGAAAATTAAAGACAGTAGTTGGATTTAAGACGATAACATGTAGGGTAAACCTGCAATATGATTTTGATTATTGAATATTGTTATGATTTTGAACAATTGATGGGGATTTGAAACTCTTATTTGATTATTTGTATACTAAAAATTAGTTAATATTTATGGAATAATAGAACCATCTCTTAACTTCTTAACTTAAAAGCAGATCACTCAAACATTTAATCAATTCTAGTTGAGGGAAACTCAATTAATCAATGCCTATTAAGGCTCCAAATCAAAAAAATGAGTTATTAGACTCTTTATAGCCAGAATCCAGTCAATTTATAAGATTTATTTTTGTGATTAATTGGGAGGCCTATCTACGGACTAATCTCCATAACGTAAATGAAGATTCATCATCAACCAAAAGTAGGAAGGGTGAAACAAGATGGCCAATTACATCAAGAACAGTTCTCCTTTCAAACTGCGGGTGGTAACACCTAAATAGGTTTTTGTATCGTATTGAGTGCTTTGATTATTCTTCTACCGATATTATTGAGTTTGTCAAGACTCTTTTGGAAGGTAGGACTCTGTGAGCCCCACAGTCGACTAGCGCATCGAACTGAAGCCGAAACTTTACCTCAACCAATCCTTTATAGTAATTGATGGCAACAAATATAAATTGTTGGTACTTTGGCTATAGCTAAGACATACATTTGAGAGAGTGGAACCTTTCCTTTGTTTACAAAGAGCAGTAATATGACTTCTTTTATTGCAAACTTGGCAACTGAAATAAAGTTGCTCCTCAAGTCCAGGACACTGATCTGCAGTATGTTTAGTACTTGAACAATCACTGCATAGACTCATTTCATTTACATCTTTTAATTCTATTACATCATAGGTTTGAATTAAACCATTGCCAATTTGGTCATCACATGAGCCTTGGGAATGAACAAAACTTACATGATTTTAGATTAACTTTTGATTTTAGAAGTGGAAGAATTCAAATACTATGAGAGAAGCTTCAATTTCCACTCAACTTCATTAGTATGATTTTGAAATTCTGCCAAAGCAGGAATTGGAATCCGGCCCTATTATTAGTTTTTAAGGAGTTATTCGTCCTTGATTTTTCATTATTTTTAAATTTAAATTTTACGCTTAACCAAAGTATTAATATTTTTAATTTTGAACAAGTGATTATTATGGGGGAGGGACTTGATTGAAAATTTGACCTTTATTATGATTTGACGATTTAACAATATTTTGATAACTTCATTGTAACTATTAAATATTTGATTTAAAAATCGGGGTTAATTTGAATTCAACTTGCGAGTAAATTTCTTTTTACTACCCATTAGGTAATTGATAAAACCTATGTGGCTAATACTTACCCAATCTTGTAGCCTCCTGCCAGATATTTGAGGTTATAACTCTCAAGTTCATATATTAATGTTCTGCTGATATCATTTAAGAAAACCCTAGTCGCATTATATGTGAACATGGTCAAAATTTGGCTTCAAAGGTATATTTTTTAATAATTATAATCAACGATGAATTTTTCGTCTAAAAACTCCTTGTCTAAAAGTTTAATTACCTTATTTATAATTATCTTATCACTAATAGAAAGATTCTGAATCAGAGAGTACGCATATTCTTTTAATCTATTTTTAAGCAGTGAAGGTTTAATGGATTCACTAAATTTTTCTGTAAATCTAAAGGAACTTTAAATTTTGAAATGAGCATATGAATGAGCAAACTTATCAATTTCATTGCCCTCAAAGAAACCACAATCTATAGCTCTAAGAAAAGATTCACTGAAATGAGAGCAAGTATTTTTTGGAGGGTGGCATTTTGATCCCCTTTAGATTTAAATTCACTTAATTTTGATTTAATCGAGCAGGGTAGTGAATCTGACATACACAAAACGTCCTTATTATGAAACTCAGGAATGAGGGAGTCAACTTCATTATCGTTGTACAATTTTATTATACTTGTATCCTTTTGTTTAATATCTTTTAACAAGGACTCTACTTCCTCCACCAGATCTTTTACATAAACCGCATCTTTATCTTTTATTTATATATATGTAGGCCTACTCTCTATCTAACTAAGATGAAAATCTACGAATGCCTTGAGGGATTGTAAAATGGCAGGAAGTATAGCCGTGTATTTGGAATTAAGTATTTATAGAAGTATTTGTATCTCTGGGTCAGATATTTTCGCTGAAATTTGGCTTGAATGACCAAGGACAATGAAACCTTGAAGAAAGATGAAATAATGAAAGATAGCCTACTATCACCAGGCCAAATTATTTTGATTTGAATTTTGAAAGGGCTATATAACAAAAATACTAAAAAAATTTGAACGTTGAAAGTTGAAAAAAAGAACAAATGCCTAATTTTGAAATTGATTTTTTGAGGACTCTGCTATTGCACGAACAATTAGGCCAAAATTATTGGTTTGAATTTTAGCAAAATTTTTAGAAGATCGGAAAAAAAACAACAAATTTTAAGTTGAAAATGATCTATGCCTACTAGGACTAAGTTTGAGCTTGAATTCTTTTTTAGGAAAACACTTAAAGGGAAAATGGTTAGGCAATGATGCATTGCTTACCTAACTCTCACACCAAAATTGAATTAAATACACTAGTAACTAAACTAGGACAAAACCACCATAGGCTTTCTCTCTGGCAGGACTGATGTGCCATTACCGTATCTAATATTTACATATGTTCAAATAAACCTATATTTAAATTGATTTTGAACTAAGTACTAACAATGCACAAAATATCGAAACTGCTATAAGAATGGGTGTATGGCTGATTATTAATTTGCAATCGATAGGCACGAATTATCAAGAACTTTGCCAACAAATCCGCTTCGTTGAGACCAAATAGCTTACATGTACGTGGAATAAATAATGATAACAGAAGGCGAAATAGAAAAAAAGATTGTGATAGCTATAATAAAAATTAAAAATGCTGTATAAGTACATTGTGTACTTACATTAGACTTACCTGCAAACGAGGGCTCATAGGATTGATGCTCCTAATCAGATCTTGATAGCCGCATAGATAAAACTCAGACCTCGTGGCTTTTGTAACCTAGCACTTAAAAATCTTAGTTAGGGGTAAATTTGATTGGTGAGAAGGATAAAGAGAATAGAGATAGGTTGATAGAAAAATATTGAAAAAGAAATGAAAAATAAGACAATTTTACCTATATTATTTTCTTTACATTATTGATTATTAAATTTTTGATTTCACAAGCACGACTAACTAGGACCACTATATAATTTGAAGTGAGACGGAAAAAAGCTTCTCCCACCCCCCGCCCCCCCCCCCCCCGAACAAAAAAAAAAAACACACCCCCACCCCATCAACATACCCCCTCCCGCAAGCTCCCAAATGAATTCACAGTAGTAGTAAAAATGCATTGAAAAGAATTCAATTGAAATTAAGTGAAATGGATATAACATTGTAGACAAAAATATAAATTCCGCTAAACTAATAAAAGAAGATACCATACCGGTATAAGAAAATATATAACTAATAGTTTTATATCCTAAATAAAATACCAAAATAAGCAAAAATAGAAGAGATATATGTGGATAGTATATAAAGTTTTTATCACAGGTGAGCGCAGACGTGGGCTTTGAAGAGAGGGAGATTAAATATAGTTGGAAAACAGAAGAGGCAAGGAGCTCCACAACAGAGTTTGCTGAAAGAAGAGGCCACCACAACGAAACAAGTTCTGGGGTTCACAATTCTCACGCAAAATTCGCTGCAGGAGCAAGGATCTTGTGCTACGCAGCGGCTGACGGCAAGGTGGTGAATGCGATATGGTCAAATCCCCGAGCATTGCCCACTGTAGACTTAATAGAAAAGAGATAGAGCGCCAACGTTAAGTCGCAGAGATAGAGGTCAGATTTAGTGTTGAAAATAGGGGACATTTTATTAGTCTCTTTAGACTCAAATCTATCCAATAGAAGGGTGGAGCCGGAGGTCCCCCAAATGTGTGATCTAGTACTCCATTCAAGGCGAAT
>JABUQX010098812.1:12500-38647 GCA_015478945.1 Trachelipus rathkii
CCCATAGGATTTGTTATTAAAAAAAAAACCAAAATATTTGTTTTTTAATAATCACGAGATATACTCTAAAAAAATAATAATGAAGAATAGTGAACGCAGAAAGTCGGCAGTCTCTTTAGGAAAAAAAAGATTACAGCCTCTGAAAGTTAAAAAACTTTTCCCTAGACTTTCTTTTAATAAAAAATTATGGGCCTCTTCTGCTCGTTTTAGGGCCATCCTAGTTCAGGTTATGATAAGATTGTTAATTCTACATAGATTTTCTCTGTGTGTATACCTAACAAAAACTTATCATAACCTGACTTAGAGGGCCTGAAATGAGACCTAACTGGGATGGATCAATATTGAAGAGTCTATGGGATTTTTAACACAACTTTATGAGGCTGTAACTTTTTTTTCTAAGAGAGCGGACAATTTCGTTTTAACAAATTTCACCTAAATTATATTTTAAATATTTGGGAAATTATTTTAAAAGCTTATTAGATAATATAAATATTTCTTTTACCTTTAATAGAAATTACTTCTGGTTTTCATCTTTGGTTATTTTGTCATTAAATTCTTGCTTTAGTTTTATTCCTTCTGTTGGGTTGTTAATAACTTGCATTTGTCCTATTTGTTCCCTTTCTTATTATAATCCTTTAAATTATCCCATTCTTGTGGATGTTTTTTAAAAATATTGGTGATGTTGAATCTTTTAAATAAACTTAGTGATTATTTACTTAGCAACTTTATTATTATATTATTATCATTATCTTCCAAAAAATTTATCAACATCATCTTTTCTTAAAATTAATTTCTTCAAAATTTCTTCGTAGTTTACTTTACTTTCATCATCCTCTAACACAATAATTTTAGCAGCCATTTCTGTTCTGTCTTCATTATTGTTTCTTTTATCGAATAAGGGAAAACCTGCACATTCCTCATTTAGATAATATAAATATTTTTATAAATTTAGAGATGGCAGCATCAGTTATTACTTTATCAGTATTTTTATAATTGTGTAATGCCCTCAAAAATTTAATATCATTTAGAGGTGCTTGAATAGTATTTGAACAATGGAATAAATATATTGCATAACATTTTACAATAAATATAGTTAGCTGTAATTCTTCATTATTGGTTAGAGTATATTCATTTTTAAATTAAGTAAATTTTAAGCTTTAAATGGTGCTGACTATCTGTCATGCTAAATGGTATTCCACCTGGCAAATTTCTTTTACATCAGTCTTAATAATACTGGGAATGAAATTTTTAATATTAATTTCAGGCCACTTAGCTCTAAATCTGTTAAACAGAGAAATGTCTGGTTCTGAAAGTATTATTTTACTTTTAGGAAAACTTTTTCCAAAGATAATCTCTGATATATAATGATGGCAGCAGAAAAAGAAAATATTATATTCAATTTTTTTTTCTAACTGAGCAAACTCCTTTTAGTCTACTGGCATTCAAGGCAGTTGTGTTGAACATAAATGACTAGACCTTGTCTGTTAATGCCCAATTCTCTAATATTTCATAAACATTTTCAGGTATTTCTTTTCTGTTCCTGCAGGTATATTTGGGACAGCTAATAACTGTTCTATGTCTGGAGCAGTTACAATGATTGCAAATCTATCACTGATATTCCAATACCAGAAAATATTTTTGTGGCCCAGTGAATTGTTACAGCACTTGCATTTATTAAACATGTAGATATGTCTTTCTTTATCTTTTCACTATATGACTTCCAGTACTTTTCTCTAATTTTCTGAATCAAAGTACTAAATCAATGATGTATTCAGAAGAATCTAAGGAAACAGCATCTTGCAAAGATGACAATAAATGATCTGCATCTCTCACTGATTTTTTTTGCATTTGTCTAAAGTTGCTGCCAATCTTGGCATTAAAATTTCTTTTCATGCTCTTTTCTCTTTAAAAGAACAATAAGCTTGCTTCAGTTTCTTCATATTATCCAGTCATGATTGGAACTTGTGGAAGATGAAGACTGTAAAAATCTAAGTTCCTGAAAAATTTAATTAAATTTAATATTTGTCTACAAAAGTTTTCATCTACAAATATTATAGTAAAAACAGCGCAATCTTACATGATGTTGATGGTAATTCAGAAATCTTTTGCCTTCTTTCTGCTTGTAATGATCAAATTTTTTTCCTTAGTTCGTTTCATATCAGTTCATAGCAGTGAACCTGGATGTCCTTTTTCACTTTGCTTCAGTAGAAATTGCCTGTCTTTAGTAATATTTATTATTTATAACGCATTTTGATGAGCAATATCAAATAGATCATCTAAACTTTCAATAAAATTTTTCTCTTTCGCCATAAAATGTTAAATATCTTTATTTTTATTTTTTAATAATTTAGCCATTCATGCAATTTTATCAAGTTTACTTTGCATTTGCGTCATTCTTGTATAGGAATTCTTGCCTTCTCTGCCAAAATATGATGCACTCATCAATAATTACAAGGCCTGAATTTTCATCAAGATTCAATTTGGTCACATGCATATTATAAAATAAAATTTTTAAGCATTCTCCTTTTGATGGAAGCATATTTCCCGTTGTTTGGTGCTTCATATGACCAACAAGAAATATTTCCTCTCGAGTCAATATTATAAACAATATATTTGCAAAAATATCACAAAAAAAATTATTAAATAAGTTAACTTGGAAGTTTTAGAAACAATTTCACATCCAAACTAAAATTTGGTTCATTCTTAAACTAACATTGTATTTATCAGTTTGAACCTGTTTTTTTTATGATTTATTACGCTTATCAAGCTATTTCAAGGGTCTGTGATTACAGTTTCTATCAAAGGGTATTGAGAATTTGAGAGATTAAAATTTTATTAGTCTTATCAGTTTAAACTATAAAACTATCAGTTATTTTCCATATAAGAGATACCTGAAATGCATGTTAATATTATTCAATTTTACTAAAAATTTGCACATGTCATTCTTACATGTATTGAAATAAAATAGGTGGGTAGGGGCACTCATAAAACAACTATAGGCCTACCTTTTATTTTTATTTAACAACATTATAATCCTTCTTTAGATAATATGAATAGATCAATCTAATAGTTAATAATCAGGGTTGGCAAAAAACCCACTTTTTTTGAAAAAGCCCAGTGGGCCTGGGTATTTTCGGTTTTTTTCATCTAAAACCCGAGTAAAGATCTTGAATTGGTTTTTTTTTCATTTTTCCTTTCCTTTTCAGCAATAACTGCAATTTCTAATAATTTAAATGTTTGGTTTTCAAGTTATTATAAGTTTCATTATAACAGTAATGCCAAAGACTCTGGGATCCGGAAGAAAATTAGGAAATGAATGGACTGAAGTTCTGAATGTCTAAGGCACCAGCAAAGTAAAATGTAAATATTACAGTGATGCAATTAGCAATAAAATTGAAAGAATAAAAGTGCATCTGAAAAAATCTTGTAAGCGCTCGTCATATTCTGGCAAATCTAGTGAATCAAGTGCTAATACAACCGTTGAAAGTATGGATCTTACAGATGTAGAAGAAAAAGGATTCATCTAATTTTTCGATGGCTGCAAGACATTCAACATGAAACATGGTTATCTGTATCTTGACACATACATCAAAACTCAAAAGAAATTGTCTACATATACCATTAAAATGGCAACAGCAGCAAAAAAAAAACAAAAAGAAATTCTTGATAAAAAAATATCAGTTTTTTTTTATGCTAAAACGTCTCATTTTTTAAGTATTGAATTGGAAGTACTTTGTTGAATGAATACAAACCTTAAGACGCTGTTAATCATCACCCATCTCATAAAATCTAGCAGGTCCACTTTTGGGCACACGCTCATATAATATATATATATATATAATTATAATTATATATATATTATATATATATATAATATATATATATATATATATATATATATATATATATATTATATATATATATATATATTTTATATATTATATATAGCTATATAGCCTATATATTAATATATAATATTATATATATATATATATATATATATATATATATAATATTATATATTATATATATATTATATATATAATTATATATATATATATATATATTATATAATATATATATATAGTATATATATATATTATTATAATAGAAAGATATATATAAATAGTATATTAATTATATATTATATAATATAAATATTATATATATATATATTATATTATATATATTATATATATATAATATATAGTATATATATATTATATATATTACTGTATATACGGTTATATATATATTATATAATATATTATATATATATATATATATATATATATTATATTTATATACTGTATATAGGTATAATAATATATATATATATATATATAGTATATTATATATATATATATATATATAATATATATGATTATATATATATATTATATATATACTGTAGTAATACGGTATATAATATATATATATATATATATATATATCTATAAATATATATATTATATATATATATTATAATATATATAATATTATATATATATATATTATATATATTATATAATATGATACCCAACATACGGTAATATATAGTTATATATATATATATATTATATATATATATATATTATATAATATTATATATATATATATATATATTATATACTATAATAATATACAATATAGAAAAAACTTTACATGGGTAAAAATATAAAACATTTTTCAACTAAGGCAAGCGCGTTAAAATCATACCAATAATAATTTTTATTTTTTGGTTTCAAAAGTTTTTTCCATGCAATTATTCCCTGAAATTTTTTTTGAAAAACCCAAGTGGGCAAAATAGCGGGTTTTTTCAAGTGGGCTTTTTTGAAAAAAACCGGGTGGGTTTTTTCGGGCCGGGCCCACTAATGCCAACCCTCTTAATAATAGTAGATGAATCTTGAAACCCATATACCAAAACATCTAAAAATTTCCTATATACCGTACATTTTTCGGATTTTTTTTGGTGTATGTATGAATCATAAGCCTTTGCCGATATTATGTGACTGAAAATATACCTTTTTCAAACTATATCTGTACAATTTTTGAGATCATTTTGTAATAGTACTAGCTGGACATTCAAATAGGCATTGACCTCCCAGGATTCAAATGGAAGATAAAATTTTTTTTTCTGAATGAAAGGTGCACTTCTTGTTGAAATATAATTATACAGAAAATTAAGAAAAATGAAATGAACAAGAAGAAAATTATAATAAAGTGCTGAAGATGTAGTGGGGCTGTACAAAATTTAATGTGCCAAAAATATAATTTTTACCCATATGTTGTGGCTATTATATTTCTAGGATGTGTGGCACCCCTACTATTATTAGTTCCAAAGATAGAAAACATACCTCCTTGACCTAAAACTGTCTTGTAGACAAATTGATAATTGTAAAGGTTAATCATAAATATACTATTATAGTGCTGAAAATTGCCTTACGGTCTTACCTGAACAAAATATTACTAAAATTAAATTTTAATTTGAAAGCGGCATTTGATAATTACCTATAAATGTTGAATTGTGTTCCATACTACCAAACTATGATAAGGTACGTCAGGCAGAGTGACTTGGACCACTTTAGGTACAACTTCGTCTCCCGACTTTCCAATAATGCACTTTTTGGAATTTTTTTTTTCTGAATTCAAAGTACAAGTTAATACTTAGTTAAACCTCAGAGAGATCTCAATGTAATTCTAATAATAATAGTTTTATAAAGTTTTAAATAAAGCTCATTCAGCCTCACCTTGGAGGGTGAATCAGACCATCTGTTTTTAAATTCTCTTTACCTATAAAATTCAATTTATATTTAATTTTTACTTAATATAATAATTGTTTATCATATTAAAATTAGTAATAAGTAATAAAAATGTCAATAATGATACATAAAATAAGAATAAAAATGTGGTGGTCCGATTCACCCCTCTCCGTGGACAAATTTTGACACTTTTTGGAATTCGTATTTTTTATATAAATTTCATTTTTTATTTTAATTTTTACTTAATATAAGTAACTATTTATTATATTAAAATTAATTATACGTAATAAAAATGTCAATAATACATAAAATACGAAAAACAATGGTGGTCCGATTTTCCCCCATAATCAATTTTTACGCAGGGTGAATCGGCCAAGTTAGGCCCGTGATTTAGCACTAGTATGTTTGGAAACAAAAACATTACTTTGGCCAGTTGTAAGCTAACATACTGAGTGTATACACTGAAAAAATAATTAAAAATCCATCCACAATTTTTTCATTTTATAACAAAGTTAAAAAAACTAATATTTTTCAAAAGTGAAATTCTATTGAAAGCCATTTTATACCCTAATTTATTATAATTTTTAAAATATAAAAACTCTCTAGAATTAAAGATGATCTAAATAAAACTTGTAGTACTAAGGCGTGGCTATTAAATGAGCAAAAAAAAAAATTATTTATTTTTTATTTTATTTAGAGTGGACTGAATCACCCCTCTAAAAAAGGTGGGCCCGGTCACCCCGTCCGACGCTACTTAAAATATTTACTTTTTATTGGAATAGTATACCAAACATTTTGACCATTATAAACCTATATCCTCAGTTAAATGTGAATACTGAGATATTAAATGAAAAGTTTGAAGAGAAAATAAAAAGTATGGCATCTGCTAGATTCAGGATAAAAATAAAAAAGTTGAGAATATTAACCTTTAAGAAATGGTTTACACAAATCAAAATGAATTATCTGCATAATGTTTGATACTACATTTACTATTTCTATCTAAACATTTGACAGTTACCCTAAGTATGCCTAGTTTTTTTTTTCTTTTTTGACTGGGCCCATTTATAAGCTGCTACATTCAAACATAAATTACCAGACCTACCAATGAATATTTTTATATTATAAATTTATTGACAGCAATTAAACTTTCATTAGTCCTATCCATTCATTGACTACTCACATTAGGATTGTTTCTATAAAGACTTCACCTTTTCAACACATTATTTTAAATTTATTTTCTAAAACTATACAACGAGTGACATGACTAGCATTTTATCACCACCACCCACCTTTCCCTGCAAATTTAAAAGTTGTTACATAGTTGAAACTAAATCTAGTTGGATTATTTTTTATTTAACTCTAATATATATCTGAATATTCGCTAATGAGACTGGGATCAAAAAGTTTTTGCAGGAAAAGTCATAGAATGTATAAAAAAAATATTTTTATCATTATTTAACTATTAACTTGAAATAGTTGCGTAAATTATAAGTTGCTGATGCTAATTGAGTTATTACATTCCTTTAACAGGTTGCAACACATGCAATTGGTGGTCCTGTGGTAGCTGACCCAAATGTCCTAACAAGAGCAAATACAGATAACCTTACAATTACTGGTAGACCAATAAATGGTTTGAATACTACATTACCATATCTACCAGAACCTGATGGTAAGTAAAATATTAGTTTATATGTCGAATTTTTAAGTAAATTTTTATTACAAAGTTTTAATAAAAATTATAAATGAATAAAGCGTACATAAAATTAATTTTTTTTGGTACTTGTACTACTGTAGTAGCCAGTTGTTTTTATTTACTTAAAGCATACATACAATAAATATATATATATATATATATATAATATATATATATAATATTATATATATATATATATATATATATATATATATTTTATATATATATATATTTTATATATATATATATTTTATTTTTATATATACTTAAATACATATATATATAATATATATATATATATATATATATATATATATATATATATATATATATATATATATAATATAACTATATATATTTATATATATTTATATATATATATTATATATATATAATACTGAATTTAAATATTTTATAGCTTATTTACAGTATAGTCATTGTGATTTTTGGTTACTAAAAATTAATATAATGATGAAAGCACTTATCTATCCAAATTATGTCTTTTGACTCTTGTTGGATAGGACAATTAAATAAGTATTGTATGAAAAGATATTTTATTAATTTTTTTTTATTTTTATTTTTAATTTTTTTATTTTTTTGTAAAACACTTTATCTTTGAAATTTAAATCTATTTAGGAATCTGATGCATCTTTATTTATTTTCTTTCTCATGCAAGTTATGGGGAAAATTGTGTTGCAGGTTTTGTGATAGAGAGTGAGTGTTTTTGCGCAATTTTTTGTGTTAATACTGACTTTAAAGGTATTACATAATGTGCAAATGTAAGAATCAATTTAAATATGGTTAGAACAGCTCATATTACCTGTTCTGTTTGCAAGAAATGCCATAGGTTACTTTACAATTTTGAAAAAATGCAATGTTCAGATATGCTAAATAAATAACATGAAACATTTTAAGGAAATAGTCTTTTTTGGAAAAGAAACTCAAAAGTGGATGGAAACCAAAACTACTGTGAGAAGAAAGAGTAAGAGTTGTAAGAAGCATTTCCTTATGAAATACCGGTAGCTATGTCTAAAAAATAGCAACCTAAAAAATTAGTATAGTATACAGTAAGGAAACTTCTCAGTAGTTAAGTGGATGTAAGGCACATGACAAACCACCATTGTCAGGTCTTGACTAAAAAAAATTAGACTGTTGGTGGTGACTGACTGATTTCTATTTGGTTAGATGAATGAAACACAGAATCATGTATGCATTTGTCTGTTATTCTTCTAAATTTATACAATAATAATTGAGGGGATCATAAGCAAAGGGTGTGTAAAGGACCTAAAGCCTTTTTTTTTTTTTTTTTTTTTTTTTTTTTTTTTTTTGAGGAAAATGAAATTGAAAGCTAAAGTTGTTCAGAAAATTATAGGGTAATAATGAAATAAAACTACCAACATCTGAATACTTTTTCCCTACAAACAGTTAATGCTCAATTTTTACAAAAGTCATAACCCTCTGCTTTTGATCCCTCAATTGTTATTGCCATTCAAGATCCAAAGATAAGCAAGTGATATCACTGTATATTTATAGCATTTTGGACAGCTTAGTATGCATGATGAAGGCAAGGAGAGACAAATCACTCAGACTGTGTTAAATTATCTTAAGCACAGAGAGAGAGTTGTATGTGTGCAAATGTCACGTAAGGAGAACAACTACCCTATATTGATTGCTAGAGAAAATGTTAAAACAAACACAGAATGCCTTAAAATCACAATTTTCTTGTCACAATTCCTTTATATAGCAATATTGTTCAATGATTATAATTTGAAAGTATGGAGTAGATACCACAGTCCTTATTCTTTTCATCAATTGAACACTTCTGGCATATAGCTATCGGAAATGACTAACAAAAATAAAATAAAAAAAAAGTGTTGGTTTCAATATACCACATTGATTGTTACAATCTAGTAGCTACTTAGTCTAAAAGAATTTTGACATCTGTATAAAGATGCAGTAGTGCGACCATATATTACCATAGGAACCTGCTTATTTTTCATTGTAGTCTATAAATTATTTAAACATTTCTAGTATTTTACTTAGTTTCACATAAATTTTTTTAAAACATATATTGTATGCTAATTCTTTAGGATATATATATATATATATATATATATATATATATATATATATATATATATGTAATATATATATATTATATATATTATATATATTATATATATATATATATATATATATAATAATATATAGTGAGAGAGAGAGATATATATATAATATATATATATATACTATATTATATATATATAATATCTATATATAGTATTATATATATAAGAGATATATAATATATATGTAATAGTATATATATATATAGATATATATATATATATATATATACTATTTATATATATATTATAAGTATATATATATATATATTATATATATATATATATATATTATATATATAATATATACTAACACAAGACAAAATCCCAGTATTGCGAAAAGGGTTTCATGAGAGGTTGCAGCTATTTTGGTCAGCTTCTTTTGGCCCCAGTAAACTTTATGTCTTCAAGCCATTCCTCAGTGACTGGAAGTCATCATATAACAGTAATCACCTGCAGAAAGTTTCTCTGGCACATCTAATATTTGGCCACACCCATCTCACCCACAATCATCTAATGGCAACATAATTGACATGTCACGCTTTTTGTTACCATGATGTTATCCTATTAGTTAGCCATATTCTGCATGTGGGGGGAGGGTACTACCCTGACAGTCTTCGTTCTTATCCCTCTGGATCATCTAATTACTCATCGGCTATAGTGTGACTGAGATAGAGTCTCCTCTATGTTTTTGACGCCGCCATGTTTTCCTCACCTTTCTTTATCATTTAAACCATTGGATCCACCAGATTTTGTTTGATATTTAATTCTTTACTTTTACTTTTCTTGTTGTTAGGGTAACCCTGTACAAATCATTCATACAAACAGTATATATATACCTTATAATATATATAGTAATATTATCATTATTATTTATATATATAAATACTATATATAGATATAAAGATATATATATATATAGTATATAGTATATATATATATAATATATAGATGCATACAAATACGTGATACCAACCTGGTAATGTATAATTCTGATTATATGTATATATATAGTTATTCAGGTGTTATTTGAAAGTTAAACTACGTTAAAAAAAAAAAACTATATATAGCGTAGAGAGCAAGGGTCAGTAAAAAAAAAGGGTTTTATATTTGCGATACGTAAATGAATATATCTGATATATCATCTAGTGAGATTAATAGGCCCGCTTGTATGTCTTCATCTAGGAGAGGTAATGTAGCGCGTAGTCAGATGCAGGCGCGGAGACCGCCCGGATGGAGGCCCAGGCGAGATGAGGTGAGAGAGAGAATAAAACTTGTACCCTAGCTGGTGAGTTTGAACGGCATGCGTAAGACGCGCGTAGTATCGTGAGAGAGATATGTGAGACCAAACACACTCGCCACTCACACGTTTATATATATGATGATGTATGTCTCTCTCTTCTCTCTGGGCATAACATTAAACTAGCGAGTAGTGTCATAGATACTACGCGAATATAATAGTGTTTTGATGTTTTTTTTTTAAGATGTTTTTTAATCTTATCGCAGAGAGTAACGACGCCAAGCCCGCGGAATAATATAATCAAGATATATTATATATATAATATATTATATAGTATATATATCTCTGAGCATACAAGATTCTCAGAAGTATATATATATAAGTATAATATTATAGTTATATATTATACATGTATATATATATATATATGAATAATATATTATTAGTATAATATATATATATAGTATATATAAATTATAATATATATGGAGTACATATATATATATTATAGTAGTAATATATATAATATATATATATATATATATATATAGGTAATATAGATTATTATTATATATATATATATATATATATATATAATATATAATAGATATATATATTATAAATACGTACAGGCCGGTCGAAAAAGCGAAGAGAGTCAGTATAGCTAAGTAGTATATATCCCAAAAGAAAAATCCGAGAAAAAAAATACTAATTTTATGCAAATTATTTCAATGAAAATACTTTCCTGAGAAATAGTAGGTTTATATTATAAGTAATTATATATTGATGAAACTAAGTAACAATACTTAGAGGATAGTGTCTCACCACTCTAAGAGTTTATAGAGCTACAATGAAAAAATACAGCAGTTCCTATGGTAATGAGTCAGAGGTTAGCTCCAGCAAGGACTATGTCTACATAATAGATACATGATGTCCAAAATTCTTTTTAGACTAAGTAGCTAAGATTGTAACCATCAATGTGGTTATTGAAACCAACACTTTTTTTTATTTTATTTTTGTTAGTCATTTCCGATAGCCTATAGTGCCAGAAGTGTTCCAATTGAATTAAAAGAACATGAGGACTGTGTGTTTCTACTTTATGCTTTTCCACTTATATAATCATTGAACAATATTGCTATATAAAGGAATTGTGACAAGAAAACTTGTGATTTTAGAGGCATTCTGTGTTGTTTTAACATTTTCTCTAGCAATCAATATAGGGTAGTTGTTCTCCCCTTACGAGACATTTTGCAACACCGATACAACTCTCTTCTCTGTGCTTAAGATTAATTTAACACAGTCTGAGTGATTTGTCTCTCCTTGCCTTCATCATGCATACTAAGCTGTCCAAAATGCTATAAATATACAGTGATATCACTTGCTTATCTTTGGATCTTGAATGGCAATATCAATTGAGGGATCAAAAGCAGAGGGTTATGACTTTTGTAAAAATAGAGCATTAAACTGTTTGTAGGGAAAAGATATAAGTATTCAGATGTTGGTAGTTTTATTTCATTATTACCCTATAATTTTCTGAACAACTTTAGCTTTCAATTTCATTTTCCTCAAAATTTCCCTTAGGTCACTTACACACCCTTTGCTTATGATCCCCTCAATTATTATTGTAGTAAATGTTAGATGAAATAACAGACCAAATGCATACATGATTTCTGTGTTTCATCATCTACGAAATAGGAGGAACCAAATAGAAATCAGTCAGTCACCACCAACAGTCTAATTTTTTTTAGTCAAGACCTGACACTTTTCTTTAATTCTGCATACAATGGTGGTTTGTCATGTGCCTTACATCCACTTAACTATTGAGAAGTTTCCTTACTGTATACTATACTAATTTTTTAGGTTGCTATTTTTTAGACATATTTCATAAGGAAATGCTTCTTACAACTCTTACTCTTTCTTCTCACAGTAGTTTTGGTTTCCATCCACTTTTGAGTTTCTTTTCCAAAAAAGACTATTTCCTTAAAATGTTTCATGTTATTTATTTAGCATATCTGAACATTGCATTTTTTCAAAATTGTAAAGTAACCTATGGCATTTCTTGCAAACAGAACAGGTAATATGAGCTGTTCTAACCATATTTAAATTGATTCTTACATTTGCACATTATGTAATACCTTTAAAGTCAGTATTAACACCAAAAAATTGCGCAAAAACACTCGCTCTCTATCACAAAACCTGCAACACAACTTTCCCCATAACTTGCATGAGAAAGAAAATAAATAAAGATGCATCAGATTCCTAAATAGATTTAAATTTCAAAGATAAAGTGTTTTACAAAAAAATAAAAAAAATAAAAAAAAAAATAAAAAAAAAATTAATAAAAAATCTTAACTTCATACAATACTTATTTAATTGTCCTATCCAACAAGAGTCAAAAGACATAATTTGGATAGATAAGTGGCTTTGCATCATTATATTAATTTAGAATCCAAAAATCACAATGACTATACTGTAAATAAGTATAAAAATATTTTAAATTCAGTATATATATATATATATATATATATATATATATATTATATATTTATATGTATGTATGCTTTATATATATAGTATATATAGTATAATATATATATATATATATATATATATATATATATATATATATATTATATATATATATATATATATAGTATATATCAGTATATATAATACTATATATATTAAGTAGTATATATATATAAATATATAATATATTATATAGTATATTATAGATATATATTATATATATATAATATAGTACTATAGTATATATATATATAAATGATCAATATAATTTTAGAAATGCGACACACATTCTAGACTTTAATATATATACAACAAGCTGGGCTACTCATCAGTAGTACAAGTAAACCCAAAAAAATAATTTTTAATGTAAAAAGTATTTATTTCATTTATAATTTTTTATTTAAATATGTATGTCTAATATAAAGAGATTATTAAGGTAAATATTTTATGAAAAAACTAAGTACTGAAATATTTTAGCTTACGCAATCAGGGTTTATGTAGAATATGGGTAGGATGTAGTATTCAAACTCCATTTAGTTTGGTCGTACCCAGTAGATTGGTAAGGTTATCTGGTATTTAGTCTCTGTGTTATGTGGTACCATTTGGGTCAAGCTACCAACAGGACGCACCAATTGTCATGTGTTGCAGAATCCGTAGTAAAGGGAATGTAATAACTCAATTAGCATCAGCAACTTATAATTTACGCAACTATTTCAAGTTAATAGTTAAATAATGATAAAAATATTTTTTTTATACATTCTATGACTTTTCCTGCAAAAACTTTTTGATCCCAGTCTCATTAGCGAATATTCAGATATATATTAGAGTTAAATAAAAAATAATCCAACTAGATTTAGTTTCAACTATGTAACAACTTTTAAATTTGCAGGGAAAGGTGGGTGGTGGTGATAAAATGCTAGTCATGTCACTCGTTGTATAGTTTTAGAAAATAAATTTAAAATAATGTGTTGAAAAGGTGAAGTCTTTATAGAAACAATCCTAATGTGAGTAGTCAATGAATGGATAGGACTAATGAAAGTTTAATTGCTGTCAATAAATTTATAATATAAAAATATTCATTGGTAGGTCTGGTAATTTATGTTTGAATGTAGCAGCTTATAAATGGGCCCAGTCAAAAAAGAAAAAAAAAACTAGGCATACTTAGGGTAACTGTCAAATGTTTAGATAGAAATAGTAAATGTAGTATCAAACATTATGCAGATAATTCATTTTGCTTTGTTGGTAAACCGTTTCATAAAGTCTTTAATACTTCTCAAACTTTTTTTCGAGATACTATTATTTATTCAAATACTTCTATTTTCTCTTCAAACTTTTCATTTAATATTATCTCAGTATTCACATTTAACTGAGGATATAGGTTTATAATGGTCAACAATAAATCAAATATATCCCAATAAAAGTAACATATTATTAAGTAGCGTACGACCGGGGGTGACCCCGTGGGCCAACCTTTTTTTTTGAGGAGGGGAGTGAAAGTCTGTCACGCTGGTTCGCGCTCTAAAATGCAAAAATAAAAAATTAATAATTTTTTTTTTTGGCTCATTGAATTGGCACGGCAGTCTTGGTACAAGTTTTAATTAGATTACCCTTTATTTTTAGAGAATTTTGACATTTTAAAAATATAATAAATTAAGGGTATAAATTAATCTTAAGTAGAATTTCACTTTTGAAAAATAATTAGTTTTTTTTAACTTTGTTATAAAATGAAAAATTGTGGATGGATGTTATTAGTTATTTTTTCAGTGTATACGTCCTCTACGTATGTTAAGCTTTTAAACTGGCAGTAAATTTTTGTTCACAAACAGTACCTAGTGGCTAAATCACGCGGGCCTAACTTGGTCCGATTCACCGCTGCCAGTTAAAAATTGAATGACTTTGGGGGTGAAAATACGGACCTAACCCATTGCTTTTTTCGTATTATTAAATGTATTAATTGACATTTTTTTATTACGTATATTAATTTTGAATATAATAAATAAGTTAACTTATTACTAGTAAAATTAAATAAAAATGAAATTTTATCTAAAATTTGAATTCCCAAAAAGTGTCAAAATTTGTCCACGGGAGGGGTGAATCGGACACCACATTTTATTCTTATTGTTATGTATCATTATTGACATTATTTATTACTTATTACTAATTTTAATTGATACAACAAATATTATATAAGTAAAAAATTAAAATATACAAATATGAATTTATACATAAAGAGGAATTTAACCAGAATGGTTCTGATGTCCAACCCTCCAAGAGGTGAGGCTTGAATGAAGCTTATCTATAAACTGATTAATAAAGAGCCATATTCATTATATATTAGAATTACATTATTATTTTTTTGTGTGCTTATTACCTACTATATGGCCTTGAATTTCAGAAAAAAAAAATTCCAAAAAGTGCATTATTGGAAAGTCGGGAGACGAAGTTGTACCTAAAGTGGTCCAAGTCACTCTGCCGACGTACCTTTAAAATCATAGTTGGTAGTATGGGAACACATTCAACATTTATAGGAATTATCAAATGCCGCTTTCAAATTAAAATTTAATTTTAGTAATATTTTGTTCAGGTAAGACCGTAAGGCAATTTTCAGCACTATAATAGTATATTTATGATTAACCTTTACAATTATCAATTTGTCTACAAGACAGTTTTAGGTTCCCAAGGAGGTATGTTTTCTATCTTTGGAACTAATAATAGTAGGGGTGCCACACATCCTAGAAATATAATAGCCACAACATATGGGTAAAAATTATATTTTTGGCACATTAAATTTTGTACAGCCCCACTACATCTTCAGCACTTTATTATAATTTTCTTCTTGTTCATTTCATTTTTCTTAATTTTCTGTATAATTATATTTCAACAAGAAGTGCACCTTTCATTCAGAAAAAAAAATTTTATCTTCCATTTGAATCCTGGGAGGTCAATGCCTATTTGAATGTCCAGCTAGTACTATTACAAAATGATCTCAAAAATTGTACAGATATAGTAGGCTAATGTATATTTGAATGGCATAATATCATAGATACGGTAAATCTTATGATCATCATACACCAAAAAAATCCGAAAAATGTCGGTATACTAAAAAAATTAGGGGAACATTTTTTAGATTGTTTTGGTTATATCGGGTTTCAAGATTCATCACTATTTATTAAGAGGCGTTTGGGGCATGAGTGGGCCCGGCCCGAAAAAACCGCACCCGGTTGTTTTTTCAAAAAAGCCCACTTGAAATAACCCGCGTATTTTTTGGCCCACTTGGGTTTATCATGAAAAAAATTCAGAATAATTTGCAATGTAAGCAATAGTAAAACAAAAATGAAAAAATATTTAGGAATTATACTCTTTTACCTTAGTGAATGTTTTATAAGCTCGATTTTGAATTCATGGTTGTTGAAAGAATATATATATATAATAATTATATATATATAATATATATATATATTATATCTATATATATATATATATATATACTATATATATATTATATATATAGCCTATGATGATATATATATATATAAATCCGTTGGTGGCGTATATACAGTATATATTATATATATATAATATATATATAAGGTAAGCAGTTACAGATAATATAATACGGAATTTACGACTATATTCAATATATACTAGGGGCGGTTATATAGTATATATTATAGAGTGTTATATATCTAATATATATATATATTATATATAGCCGTATATACAGTATTATATATAGTAATATATAATATAATATATATATAATATTAACATATATAATATGTATATAGTATATATATATATATTAATATAATATATATATATCCGTATAACAGTATATATATATATATATATATAATATTATATTAAATATATATATATAGTATATATATATATATATATACGTTATTAAACAGTAATATATAGGTATATATATACTTAATTTTTTTTTATAGTATATATTACTATAGTATATTAATATATATATATACTATATATATATTTATATTGGCCATAGTATATATATATATCATATATTTATATTTAATATATCTGTTATATATATGATATATATTGTATATATATTATATATATAGTATATATATATTATTATATATAATATATATACGTATATATATGTATATATATATATATATATATATTAGTATATATATATATATATTATATATATATATATATATATATATGATATATATAGCTGAGAATAATTAGTATATAGTATATAGTATATATTAATATATATATATATATCATAATATATATATTATATATATATTATATATATATATTATATAACTATATATATATATATATAGTATATATATAATATATATAAATGTATCTATGACGTCGTGTCCAAAGTGGACCTGCTAGATTTTTATGAGATGGTGAGGATTGAACACAGGTCTTAAGGTTTATGTATCATTTCAACAAAGTACTTCCAATTCAATACTTAAAAATGAATGACGTTGTTAGCATAAAAAAAAACTGATATTTTTTTTTATCACAGAATTTTTTGTGGAGCTGGTTGCCATTTTAATGGTATATTTAGACAATTTCTTTTTGAGTTTTTGTTGTGTCAGATACAGATAACCAGGTTTTCATTGTTGAATGTCTTGGCAGCCATCGAATAATTAGATGAATCCCTTTCTTCTACGTCTGTAAGATCCATACTTTCACCGGTTGTATTAGCAGCTTGATTCACTAGATTTGCCAGAATATGACGAGCGCTTACAAGAATGTTTTCAGATGCACTTTTATTCTTTCAATTTTAATTGCTAATTGCATCACTTGGTTAATATTGTACATTTTACTTTGCGCCTTAGACATTAAGAACTGTCAGTCCATCTCAATTTCTAATTTTCTTACCGGTCCGAGTCTATTGGCTTACTGTTATAATGAACTTATATACTTGCAAACAAACAGCATTAAATTAAATGAAATTGGCAGTTATTTGGCTGAAATAGGAAAGGAAAATCTGAAAAAAAACAAAACCAATTTTCCCTGGGTTTTTTTTTCGGGTTATTAGATGGGAAAAAAAACCGAAAATACCGGCCAGGCCCACTGGGCTTTTTCAAAAAAAAAAGTGAGGTTTTTTGCAACCTTTTTGTTACAATATGAGGATGTTTGAGTAATGAATTTTTACTTTCCCCGTTTTAAAGGGAAAAGGGAGTTATAATGTTGTTAAATAAAAATAAAAGGTAGGCCTATAGTTGTTTTATGAGTGCCCCTACCCACCTATTTTATTTCAATACATGTAAGAATGGACATGTGCAAATTTTTAGTAAAATTGAATAATATTAACATGCATTTCGGTTTATTCCTTATATGGAAAATAACTGATAGTTTTATAGTTTAAACTGATAAGACTAATAAAATTTTAATCTCTCAAATTCTCAATACCCTTTGATAGAAACTGTAATCACAGACCCTTGAAATAGCTTGATAAGCGTAATAAATCATAAAAAAAACAGGTTCAAACTGATAAATACAATGTTAGTTTAAGAATGAACCAAATTTTAGTTTGGATGTGAAATTGTTTCTAAAACTTCCAAGTTAACTTATTTAATAATTTTTTTTGTGATATTTTTGCAAATATATTGTTTATAATATTGACTCGAGAGGAAATATTTCTTGTTGGTCATATGAAGCACCAAACAACGGGAAATATGCTTCCATCAAAAGGAGAATGCTTAAAAATTTTATTTTATAATATGCATGTGACCAAATTGAATCTTGATGAAAATTCAGGCCTTGTAATTATTGATGAGTGCATCATATTTTGGCAGAAGGCAAGAATTCCTATACAAGAATGACGCAAATGCAAAGTAAAATTGATAAAATTGCATGAATGGCTAAATTATTAAAAAATAAAAATAAAGATGGGGAACATTTTATGGCGAAAGAGAAAAATTTTGTTGAAAGTTTAGATGATCTATTTGATATTGCTCATCAAAATGCATTATAAATGATAAATATTGCTGAAGACAAGCAATTTCTACTGAAGCAAAGTGAAAAAGGACATCCAGGTTCACTGCTATGAACTGATATGAAACGAACTAAGGAAAAAAATTTGATCATTACAAGCAGAAAGAAGGCAAAAGATTTCTGAATTACCATCAACATCATGTAAGATTGCGCTGTTTTTACTATAATATTTGTAGATGAAAACTTTTGTAGACAAATATTAAATTTAATTAAATTTTTCAGGAACTTAGATTTTTACAGTCTTCATCTTCCACAAGTTCCAATCATGACTGGATAATATGAAGAAACTGAAGCAAGCTTATTGTTCTTTTAAAGAGAAAAGAGCATGAAAAGAAATTTTAATGCCAAGATTGGCAGCAACTTTAGACAAATGCAAAAAAAATCAGTGAGAGATGCAGATCATTTATTGTCATCTTTGCAAGATGCTGTTTCCTTAGATTCTTCTGAATACATCATTGATTTAGTACTTTGATTCAGAAAATTAGAGAAAAGTACTGGAAGTCATATAGTGAAAAGATAAAGAAAGACATATCTACATGTTTAATAAATGCAAGTGCTGTAACAATTCACTGGGCCACAAAAATATTTTCTGGTATTGGAATATCAGTGATAGATTTGCAATCATTGTAACTGCTCCAGACATAGAACAGTTATTAGCTGTCCCAAATATACCTGCAGGAACAGAAAAGAAATACCTGAAAATGTTTATGAAATATTAGAGAATTGGGCATTAACAGACAAGGTCTAGTCATTTATGTTCAACACAACTGCCTTGAATGCCAGTAGACTAAAAGGAGTTTGCTCAGTTAGAAAAAAAAATTGAATATAATATTTTCTTTTTCTGCTGCCATCATTATATATCAGAGATTATCTTTGGAAAAAGTTTTCCTAAAAGTAAAATAATACTTTCAGAACCAGACATTTCTCTGTTTAACAGATTTAGAGCTAAGTGGCCTGAAATTAATATTAAAAATTTCATTCCCAGTATTATTAAGACTGATGTAAAAGAAATTTGCCAGGTGGAATACCATTTAGCATGACAGATAGTCAGCACCATTTAAAGCTTAAAATTTACTTAATTTAAAAATGAATATACTCTAACCAATAATGAAGAATTACAGCTAACTATATTTATTGTAAAATGTTATGCAATATATTTATTCCATTGTTCAAATACTATTCAAGCACCTCTAAATGATATTAAATTTTTGAGGGCATTACACAATTATAAAAATACTGATAAAGTAATAACTGATGCTGCCATCTCTAAATTTATAAAAATATTTATATTATCTAAATGAGGAATGTGCAGGTTTTCCCTTATTCGATAAAAGAAACAATAATGAAGACAGAACAGAAATGGCTGCTAAAATTATTGTGTTAGAGGATGATGAAAGTAAAGTAAACTACGAAGAAATTTTGAAGAAATTAATTTTAAGAAAAGATGATGTTGATAAATTTTTTGGAAGATAATGATAATAATATAATAATAAAGTTGCTAAGTAAATAATCACTAAGTTTATTTAAAAGATTCAACATCACCAATATTTTTAAAAAACATCCACAAGAATGGGATAATTTAAAGGATTATAATAAGAAAGGGAACAAATAGGACAAATGCAAGTTATTAACAACCCAACAGAAGGAATAAAACTAAAGCAAGAATTTAATGACAAAATAACCAAAGATGAAAACCAGAAGTAATTTCTATTAAAGGTAAAAGAAATATTTATATTATCTAATAAGCTTTTAAAATAATTTCCCAAATATTTAAAATATAATTTAGGTGAAATTTGTTATTTACTTTAAAACTATTTATCAAAAGTATCAAAACTAACCTTTTCTGGTTCATTTCCTGTATATAAATTATTCGGAGAAGTTATACTCTCAGGGATGGTATTGTCCTTGTGCTTACTAGTAGGTCCATGAGTATTTGATGAACTAAAGCAATTTCCCATTGCAAAATCCTAAAATCTAGTGAAAACACTAGTATAAGTTTGATAGGCAAGCAGAAAAGCCTTCTTGTCAAGATCCACTCACAAACAGTAGGCCTAGGCAATCTACGGCCTACTTAGTAAATACACTATTTGTTGAGCAAGGCTGGGCTTTAAATATTACCATAAGCCCTTAAAGAAAGTGAAGGATATTTAGCAACAAAAAGATGCTCAATTACTTTATTTACTTTTAATTTAATTTTTTAATTTGTGGATAGCCTATTACAGGTTTATGCAAATTTCGTGTAGACCCTTTAGGAAACCAAAAGTAAAGGTCATGATAAGGGAAATGTTATATTGTTACCCAAAAGGCGCTAAAAACTTGATAATTCCAATGCATCCGAGAGTGACAAAATGTTCATGTAAATTTAAAGGTGATTTTAAATAATTAATTAAAAAAGAAAAAATTCGAAAATTTTTCTATAGAGGTTTTTATCAAAGAAAACAAACAACTTTTACAACATTCCAAGATTAGTAAATTATATTCTCTTCTTCTTGCAGCATCATTCTAGGAATTAAAAATGTCCATCACGGGTAATTTAGTTCTTAAATTTCATTATAGACTTAACAATAACTTTGGGTGTTCGTGCGGAATTTATATCCACTATGTAAAACGGTAAAGTCTTTATTAAAATCTCATTAGATGATTGTAGTATAATGTATATTATATATATATATTAGTACTATATGATATAATATAATATAATATAAGGTTATCATATATATAGTATAGTATATATATAGTATATAAGGTATATGAGTATAATATTATATATAATATCATATATATCATAGTATATATATATACTAGATAATATATTATTAGTTATATTATGAATAATATATCATAAATACATCATCATATAACTATCACGTGATTTATAGTATAAGGATTATCCGAGGTCTTCAAGTTTTGTTTGAGAATAGTCAACAGAAGAACCTCCACAAAATCCCCTAATTTTATCCTCTATACAGAATATTTTAAGAAGACGAACAATTTTACTGTTTGACCCTAGCGATGGGTTTTTTTGTTGTGAGGTGTGAGCGCTCGAAAAACTATAATAAACAAGGTTTTAATTTGTTTCTTTTTTTATTTTCATTTTTATCTTCCTATTTTGTTGAGTTTATTGTTGTCTGCGTTTGATTGGTGTATCGGGTTAAAATCTGATTTATCATTAACATTAATTTGTTAGAGGTATATATATATATACTATACTATATATATATATAATTAGTATATAAAAATATATACTATATATCACCTATTTATTTTACTTAAAAGTAGGCTATTTTAAATCGATATGCAGGGTTATTTGTATATAATAGTCTTATTAGATATATGGAGAAGAGAGAGAGAGAGAGAGAGAGGAGAAGAGAGAGAGAGAGAGGAGAAGAGAGAGAAGAGAGAGAGAGAGAGGACGAGAGAGAGGAGCGAGAGAGGAAGAGAGAGAGAGACGAGAAGACGAGAGGAGAAAAGAGCGGAGAGAGAGCAGCAAATTTATATAGGATTTTAGGGTTAAAAGGTGGGCATAATAATCAGAAGAGAGAAAATGGTAGATTAGACGCTGTCTTTGTCGAATAAAAATTTGTTGAACATTTCTCAAAGTTTGATAAAGTTTATTGCGATGTTCAAGAAAGTTCTTTGTTATTTTTTTTTTTTTTTTGTGGGGCATTTGATTTCATCGGAAAGATCAGTTTTAAGATTTTTTTTTATGTATGCTTGCACAACCGATAGCCTATGCCGGGATCTCAGACGATGGGCGCCTCGAGCCGACGGGGATCGCAGGTCTGAGTAGGGGGACGAATCCTCCAGTCCCCGATCGTGTGTCCACTGGCGGGAGGGATCCCCAGGAGAAATTGACCTAGAAGAGGGGGTTTGACTCACCCTATGGTATTTGCCTTTAGTTACAAAACTGAAAATAGAGCAGTCCCCGTTTATCGTTCTGATTGACTTAACTTAAAGGCCATACAGGTAGGGGATAACCAACAAAGATGGCAGGAGTCGGGTCTCTCGCGACCTCCCGGTTGGACGATTTCTTGTATTGCAGAAACGTAAATAATACTTATTGGGGCAGTTATTGTACATTGTATATAGATTATCAAAAAGAAATATAGAAAATTCTTTTTTATTTCTTTTCGTATTTCTTTTTTTTAACATTTTCTGGACCAGCATTGTTATTAATATTTTACAAAAATGTCATTTTTTTTAGGTAGCATTTGTAGTTTTCTAGTTACGTGCCTATAATAAAAGGACCAAATATGACTATAGAGAATGATGAAACTTTTGTCAAAAGGTAAATATAATAAAGGGAAGGGTTATTCAAAAGTGAGCAGTGGTTTTATATAATATCATTATAGTAGTATATATAGTATATATATATTCTATATATATATATATATAACTATATTATGGTCAATAGTATAAAGTATAATTATTGATATACGTAGTATAATTATATATAGTATCATATTATATATATAGTATCATATTGATATGTATATATATATAGTATATTATAAGTATATTAGGGAGAATTGTGAGCCGAATATTCGGTAAGTATTCGGTATGCGGCCTATTCGGTATCCAAATAGCCCGAATATTCGCGAGAGTTTCGGACTTTTTGAGACCGAAACTTATTCGGCAATAAATATGAGCTTCTATGATACAGATGAAATTAGTGTCACAACCATCCAGGGAAACGGTTTATCTTCAATTTAAAATTGCAAAATTTAAAATTATTTTTTAGCAAAAAGAAATAAATAATAATATAGCCAAATTTTGAAGCCAATATGGCGAAAATCTGTGTCATTTGTCAGATACCTCCATGAGCTGAACATCTTTTATCCAATATTCCCAAGACAAGTAGAAATTCCAGGTGAATCTAGTATGAGATAGCGGGATGAATGTGACCAAGACCGATGGTGTGAGCTGGTAAGTAGGCGCTGCGTAAGGGAGAGTGGGCTTTGCTATCAATTTCATGTTTGTTCACATGTTGCAACTATGCATTCACGATTCAATATTCTGTCAGAAGTCTGTTAAAGTATGTTTATTTACTTGCAGAAACATCATCCTCGACGTCGTCACTTTTCACCATATCAGGTGCATGACGGCAGCCTAGCAAAAGCTTAAACTTTACAAGATGCAGCTGAATGTTATAACAGCATAAATTAATTCAAAAGACGGGTTTCTTACAGACGCTGGAACAGAACTTAATGCTTAAAAGATTGTTTGAACAAAAGATTCCCCTAATCATATACCGCTGCTGAATGCCATCAGAAAATGTTGACTGATTTTCAGTGGAAAATTATTCCATTTTACTAGAGCCATTTGGACAACAATCACTACACATGCTCATAAACGTGAAGTAACAGTGCCCACGAGTGATCCTTTCCATTGTTAACGAGCAATAAATCTATTTTTTTAATAAGGCAATTAAACAGGCAGAAAGCTTCAGTGGAACTAATTCACTCGTTGAAGAGTCTTGAAGAATATCAGTAGAAAAAAGACTAACCTAAGATCGCTGTGGATAAATCTTTTGTGTGTAGCTGCTTTCTTAGAGTCTGGAATTCAAGCTAATATTTTCAACACATGAATCAGATGAATCAGTTAAAAATATGGTCGTTGAGGCAGCTGGAGAGAATGCATGAAATAGTTAGCTCCCTGGAAACTATTCTGCTGACGAAATGACTTGACTAGTGGGGAAAGTGAATGCTGAAGGTTCCATTTTTCACTTCTTTTTAATGGATTTTTTAAAAGAAATTGTGGCATCAAAATCGTCAGAAAAGAAAGTGAGAGTGAATAAAGAAAGTCCCATTCTTCTGACGATGTTATTATTGACAATAGCATAAAAGTAAAAATGGCTACATACGGAATTACATCAAGAAAATTAACAAATATATTACAGTTTAGTCTTCTTTGACGGAGTTGAAGACAATGATATTCACCTTCCAATTGCGTGAGTTAAAAAACACGGGAAATTAGTTTTATGAATTTGAAAAAAACCAGCAATAAAATACCTTTCTAGCTCCACCAGTCATCAGTGAAAGATGAAAGAAATAAATTCTAGAACAGGAGAAGGAAAATATTTGTGAAGCCCAGCAAGAGATAGGGGTTATTCCTCTGAAAATGGCAGAACTGCTAATGTTGTCATTTTAACCTTAGAGCTTATTTCACGATAAGTTAGGGTTAATATCTTTTAGAACTAAGATATTTTCCAAAGGTGCTTTCAATTTATTAATTGCAATTTTTATATGTTGGAAATGAGTGTTGGACACTATAGGTAAGAAATTAGCGTGGTTATTCGTCACATATTGTTTTTTGTTTTATGAGGCTTACTTTTGTCAATTATATTAAACAAGCTTGGTACGAATAGCATGAAAATTTTTCTTTATGGACGGGTGCGTTTACGTCAAATTGATTTACCTTGATTGTGGGCTAGATTCCAATGAATATGATAATCGGCTTTTTGCATACAGTCAACAATACGCATACCGGGAATAGGACTGACTCTACTTGTGAAGGGGTATCCTGGCATTATCGTGGATGAAGGATATCGAAAGGTGTTGTTACACGAGAAAGCATTTCGTAATTATTACATGGATATTTTTACCAATTTTTTTTCGACAAGCAACCGTTTGTATAGCAAATTATCGCAGGGTATATATTATATAATGAATATATATCATTGATTAATATATATCGATAGCTTATATATAGTACTAAAATAATATATATAGGATGATAGGGTATATTTTATAGTCAGTAGATATAGTATTATACGAATAGAGTGAGAATTG
>JABUQX010098814.1:0-12500 GCA_015478945.1 Trachelipus rathkii
AGTCTAATTATATAATATAGTTATATATAAAATAAAAATATTATAAATATAGTACTTATATATTATATATATTCCTCTTGTTTCAGAAAATTTGATTTATGGTAATTTTATTATTCTAATAATAAAAAAAAGGTTTCGGTACTTCTATAGATAACTTTAAGTTAATTAAGTTTAATATGTTAGAAAAATATTGGTGTCAAGTAAACCAAAAAAATCGAAAACATCTCGTATGTATTTTGAAATATATTACTTCAGCTGATGATAAAAATAATTGTTCATTTGTCCAATATGAAATAGTTAACACAGTTTGATGGGAAACAGTCAGTTCGATCCATGCCGAGAGAAGATCTACTAATACCAGTTACTCATTGGGGTAAGTAAAATACAATTATTGGGGAAAATCCTTTAAATTAATCGTATAACAATTTCAAAATTGTTATTCCCTTTTTATCGCATTTTGTAATCTCACTAATCCATTTAAGTTATTTCAAACTTTAATTGTCCAAAAAAACTAAAGACTAAGGTGAAAACTTTTTCAGTTGCCATAGAATGTTCTGTTCTAGTGTAAAGTGTACAATTCAAATACATTGATTTTAATGTTGTTATAAGTAGTGACCATTAGTTTTTTTCTTTGCATGACCAGAATTTAAAGCACTATGTGGAGATGGCTTAGAAACTGGAAGTCATGGCTTAGAACTGAAGTCCCTTTAGACTGGAAAAATGTAGAAAAAATAGTTCTAGAAGGAAAAATAAACAAAAAATTAAGCTTAAAAATTGCATAAAATGAATCTTTTTTAAAATGAATATCTTACCAAAAGCTAAATTATTTTGTCAATAATTATATATATGTGGACGAAGATAAAACATATTATTTCTAAAAGTTACAGGAAAAGGAAAAAATACTAACTTCAGCGAAATATATTTCAAGGGAATTTGTGTGACTGACATCTTATAAAGAATTCGTATAATAACAAGAAGCAGTAATTAGCTTAGTTACGGATGAACTGCATCAAACATGATTCATATGTTGATAAAGAATGTGAAGAGTAAGTGACAATTAGGGGTGTGGAATAGGAAGCTGGTAATGTGATCTGATTTTATTGAAGATGTCTAAAACGAAGAAGTATAGTTTGTTTTTCAGAGATGGAAGCGTTGATAAAACTTATGAAATAGACTTGTTCCGATTGAACGTTTAAATGTGCAGATCACATGAGATGTGGAGTTATTACTGTTAGCAGTTAGCAGTGCTTGGTGGTTCCACAATATTCTCTCTCATAGAGCAATTCTTCAAAAGAGGGGGACAAATAGCATAAAAGCAGCACGTAACCAAATAATGCAAGAGTTCTAAAGAATCAGTTGCAAGTGGCATCTTAGGTCAAGAGTATAGATGGGGAAGTACTTGTCTTATGCTCTAAAGGCTTATGCAACTAAAAGATTATTAGTAGTGAGTATGGCATGGCTGCCGGTACTTTTCTGAACTTTTTCTCCTGACAGTCAGTGGGAATAAATTCGGGAAACACTGCAATAGAGTTATTTGAAGAACAAGCAGGGTTTATTTTTTTCGCAACAAAAATATGCAAACAGAAGATTGACTTCAGGGAAATTTTTTTTATGAGAACCGGATTTTTGCCAAATACAAATAAATTCCATGAAAAGGAGGGAAAAGTACATGTTAATTGAAATAAATATTTTTGTCGACAGTCTTTGTTTAAATCTTTCCCAGAATTTGAAGATTCTGATATTTAAACTAAGAGTGTTTTTGCTGAACTAGGAATAGATGAATAATGCTGGGTATGGAACAGAAATCTGGCGGAGTCAGATAGGTTCAGAGCAGTTTCTTAGGATCCTCGGCTTGTAGTAATTTTGTCGAATGGAAGATGAAGAAGTCAATGAATTGCAGATTAAATGGGGAAAAGTTGAGATGCAGAAAAGCGATTGGATTAAAAACTAAAAAGACAATCTACTATAGTATTATCTATTCAACCTAAATATTTCTAGAAAAATAAAAGGTAAATTCCATAAATCATTAGATGGAATAATGAAAATAGCCAGAAATCAATATCAGTTAAAAGAGGCAATATTGCGGATCCTAAAATTTTGCAGATGCCGGCTTGCAACAATTAAACAGCTGTTGCTCCTATTCAAGTGTAATGATGTTGAGAAGCTTTATTTTTGTGGTTTAAAATAATGAAAGATAAGATTAAGGAATGTTAACAAGGAATCAAGCAGAAATTTTTAAGAACAAATTGTTTTGAATAAATTTATATACAATATGTTAAAAACTGTTCAAAGAGAATTATTTTAAAAGTTAGGAAGAAAGTGGATTATATATATAGATATATTAATATTTTATACTTATATATATATTATATTATATATATATATATATATATATATATATATATATAGTTATATATATATAATATAATGTATTATAGTATATATATTTTAGTGTAGATATTATAGTATTTTATATATATGTATGTGTATATATGTATATTATAATATATATATTATATATTATATGTTATAATAGTATAGTATATTTATATAGGTATATTTGGATGCTAATTCTTAGTTGTATAGTATGTAGTAGTTATATATATAATAGTATTATATAGGGTGTTCTAACATGGTCGACAACTGGATGGCTGATAGAACAGAACGTTATATGAAGCATTGTATTTGTTAAATAACCTATTGTTGTATGACGCTTCATTTCAAGTTACGGATGATGTAATGATACAACGTATTTATGTTGTGTGTCGCGTGAAATGTAGGTACCTGACATTTGGTACTCAGTTTTAAATGTGTGTATGCGGTGCGGTACATGTGTGTACGCTTGAACTGTCCTTCGGAAATACGTGAATTAATCCTTTACCTGTGCTCCATATTCATTGTTGATAATACAATGTAGGCTCGATTACGAATGGATCCTACACTCTTCCGATTAACGATATGATAATTGTACTATCGGTGCGGCGATAACGGGAAATGCGAAGGAAGCGCACTCATGTACCGGAAGGTATTCACACCAGGATAAATCACCGCCCACGACACAATGTTTGCTGAGACTTCAATGTCGAGAGCTGTTTGAGATAATGGGAGGACGCTTGTCACAGGTGCTTAGTGAAGACGCGTAAAACGAGGACGCTGCTCTTGAAGAAGAGGTGCTGTGAGAGAGTCGCAACGACCCGTCGCTCTAGCACACGAGCCTTGCCTCATGGCAATGGGTTCAATATCGAGTCATCTGTGTGGGGTTCTTTGCTAGAGCAAAGCCTCATGCGTACACCTTACATGAAGTACACAGGACTTGGACTTTGAGTACACAGTGTTAGCGGTCTACGCTACACATAACATAGCTATTAGAATACCAAAGTCAAAATCCCGGGTACGAAGTAAGTAATGACGCGTCAAACAGCATCAACGGTGGTTTTCTTAACATATCATCCGTAAGCTTTGGAAACGAAAGCGTCAACACAATGTGCTATTGAACAATAAACTGTTCTTTATCGTTTTGCTCTATCAGACCCTGTCGAGTTTGTCGCAGAGGTTTTTGAATCACCTCTACGAATGGTAGTAGTATATATAGATAGGTATGATGATATAATATATTATAATATTATATATATATATATATATATATATATATTAGTATATATAATATATATATAGATTTAATTGAGCATTTTTCGAAGTTGTTAAATATATATATATAGTTATGATATGATATATGTATTATTATGTATATGATACTAGTATTATATATATATATATATAGTATAATAGTATCTGTGTATTATATATTGTTATATATTATAGTACTTATATATTATATATATAGGTATATATTATAATAATGTATAGTGTATATAAATATTAGTGATGTTATTATAGTATATTAGTATATATGAGGTTAAGTATAATATAATAATATATATGTATATATATATATTATATACGTATATATATAGTATATTATATATATTAGTATAGTAGTGTATTAATAAAAAATCTGTTTTTGAATAAAATTATGGTTGTATTATGTTCTGTGGCACAGATGTAAAACGAATTCTTATTTTTAGAACTTTAGGTAAATGATTCTAAAATATGATTTTTATGTTTTTTAGGAAAAAAAGAATTAATAATAATTGTATTGTAGAGTTCATCGTTCAGAGAGGAATTATATTTGAAGATTATAGGAAGAAAGTGAATTGATTTTTTACTTGGATATTTTTTTACTACGTGAAAGCTATTAAAATTTTTCTAAGTTCTTATTTCTTAGCTAATAAAGATGTCATTACAAACATTTAATTTCATCATCGCCTTAAAATTATTGTATCAGAGTGATATAATTTCAGTGACTGGTTAAATGGAGAAGGGAGATTATGAATGAGGGTTCGGTGACCGGGCTGGAGCCGGAGTCGGCGCCCGAAGCAATTTGTTAAAATGCCGGACGGAGGCCGGTAAATTTAATGCTGGAAGGTGGACGGAGTCCGGAGCCGGGTAATTTTAGAGAATGCTTGAGCCGGAGCCCGGAGTCGGAGCCGGATCCTTTGAGAGCCGGGAGCCGGGAGCCGGAGTCGAGGCGCGGGAAAAATTTGCCGGCTCGGCAAGCCTGGACTTGTATGGCCTGTCTGTGCCTACATATGGGCGGCTTACAGTCCAGCACAACATTACCCAAGTAGACTATTCGAGAATAGTGGAACAACTCTTTGAAGTGATTCAGTTTTGGATCTGAAAGAGTTACTAAGTTTGAAGTTATTATTTTCCTAATAGAAATTAAAGGTAGCAATTTCTTAAGGTGTCTCATTAATATTGGTCTGAAGGTTCTAATAAGGGTGTCGGTGAAACCGACCTGTTGTAAGGAATCTTCAGGTATTTTTTTTTTGTTTAGGATAAAGTTATAGTGGTGCTAAATGGTCTCAGGAAGTTAGATATGATTTTATAACAAGGTATGAAGGAGAGAGATTAAAATTAGCGAAGCTCCTTTAAATATGTGGGAGGTCTGGAATGAGAAAGAAAGGTCATGGAGAACATCCTTAAGGCGTTTTATTCTGACTGTCAAGCTGGAACAATTTTAAACTTATTCTGGAAGAATAGCTGAAGAAATGATACTCTATATTGGGTGGAATGTCGCTTTGCACGTAAATCTGTTGTAGAAAAAGGAATCGATTAGTGGCGGTGAGAGCACAATATGCAAGATAAACGGATGAATACATGCCACTGCACACTCCAATGGAAATTTGATATTTTAATGTTGCTTATTAAGAAATTTAAGAACAATAAGTGCCGCATGTTCCTTTGTGGATATAAACATTAAGAACAGCATTCCACATATCTTATGTGTAGGAAATGGATTTTGGAAGACTGGGGGGGCAATTGGCTGTTCTTCGCGTGAGCCAGGATGTTCATGGAATGCAGAGAAAGGCTATTTCTTTTATAATTTTGGTAAGCTATAATACTTTATAAACCTCATTTCAAAATACTTATTCTTTTGGTGATCCAGTAGTTAAGGTTTCAGTAAAACGAGGTATTAATAGATTTTATTTTGTGTAATTTATATCTAAGTTGAAACATGTATATATTGTTTGCTATATAATTTTTATTATGATTGTTAAAGTATTATGATCGAGAAGTGATTGAGCATGACATTGTTTTCATTTTATAAATTTGATTATTGTACTAGAGGCTGGATGATTGGCGCTATCTTATAGGTGGCGAACGTCTTTATTGAAATTTATATTGGGCCTCTCCATGATGTTTTTGGTCTCTGTCATTTTAATATATATATATATTTATATTATATATATAATATATAGTATATATAGCTATATATATATATATATATATTATATATATGATACTATATATATAATATATATACTATATATATATAAGTATATTATTATAAGTATATACGTTGGTATCAAAGTATAAGGTGAGAGTAAAGTGTGGAAATAAAAGATAGCTGTAGATTATAACTCTCGAAACGTTCTATAATTATTATTATGAATGAAAAGCGGCTAAATATACCAAACAATTTTTTTTTTTCGCATCTTCTCTCTCTCTTCTCATCTCCTCGTCTCTCTGCTCTCTCGGTCTTCTCTCGTCTGTCTCTTTTCTTCATTTTATTTCTCCTCTTTTCATCCATATTCCGTCGCTTCCTCGTGTTCGCCGTCTGCCTCCCCCTTTCCATCTGAAGATTTTTGAAATCGTGACGAAAATTAAAATAAGTTTTATTTCTCGAGATTTCTCATTTTAATGCCTTAAAATTTCTTTCGATAAAGAACCACGCAAAGAAAAAACTGTTCAAAATAAACAAATATAATATATAGTATATATATCTATAATTATATATATAATTATTATATACTATATATATATATATAGTGAGTATATGATATATTATATATAGATATATATTATATATTCATATATATATATATAGATATATATATATAATATAGAATATATATAATGATATATATATATATTAATATATGAGTATATATATATATATATATTATATATATATTATATATATATATTATATATATATATATATAGTCATATATATATATATATATAGATAATAGGTATATGTATATATATATTATATATATTAATATATATATATATTATTAGTATTATATAATATATTAGTATATATATCTATATATATATATTAATATTATATACTAATAGTATATATATTTAGAGGCGACTCTACACTCGTGCTGCTTCATGCTTAGCGCGAGTTAATCATTATAATTTTGATTACTTGTTAACGCTAAGAAAGGTTAAGATAAATTTCTCTTATTTTTGCTGAAAATATGGTCATCTGAAGATTGTCAACTACATTACAAATTAAAAGGTTATGTTAAGAATTTAAACGAGAAAATTAAATTTAAATTATTGAATTAAGGACTATTTTTCACACAATTATAAAAAGGTGATTGCTCGTGTTTCCTGCCGAAATAAGCGAGAGAAAAATTTGAAGAAAGTAATACACTAGTGTATGATTCGTAAATTTTAATTCTTTTTAACTAAAAGCTGTTTTTTTTTCCTCCTAGGAATCTAATAAAACACTCGGTCTTATTTTATAAAAAACAATTAAAAGAAACACTTAATTGTTCTCAATGCACATTTCGGATAAAATGATAATTATAATTTTTAAATTCTAATACCTGAATTTGGAAAAAAAAAAACATGGCGTTACACAAACCATCGATTCAATTGTTAAGGTTCAAGATAGCTTGTGAAATAGGAATTAGATCAAATATCTAATGTGCAATAATTTTTGGGGTTATATATATATATAGTATTGATAAATATATATATATAGTATTATATATTGTATAGTATATATATTATAGTATATATATAATATATTATATATAATATATATATATATATATATAAGTAATAGATGAGAGAGAGAGAAAGAAGAAAGGGAGAGAGAAGAGAAAAGAGGAAGAGAAGTTAAAGCAATTGTGAGTAGATAGTATTTTATATATATATAAGTATATTATAGTATTTAGTATATATTATATATAGTATATATAATATATATATATATATATATGATATATATATATAGTATATATTATATATATATATATATAATTAATAATTTTATAGTTTATATTTATATTTATATTATCTTAATATATACGTATATATATAGGACCTTTTATAGTAATGTATATTATATATATAGTATGATACCTGATATATATATATAATTATATTATAGTATATTATAATATAGTATTATATATATTATAAATAATAGAGTGGAAGCAAAGAGGGCGGTGGAGAGGGCGAAGAGAGATGCAAATAATGAATGGTGTAGAAAAGTGACAGAAAATTTTGAAACAGGGAGCAAGATGGTTTGGAAAGAAGTAAATAAAAGAAGAAAAGGAGGGGTTGGGGAGAGGATTAAGGGAGGAGATGGGGAGTGGATAGAAGGAGAGGATAGGGTGAGGAAGAGGTGGGGGAGTATTTTAGTGGATTGGACTATTGAGATGAGGTGGGGGGGGGGGATGGGGGAGGAAGGGGGTATGATGATGTGGGGAATGGGGGAATGTATTGGGGAGGGAGGGGAAGATGAAATACAAATGAGGAATTATGTAGGTGCCTTGAGTAAAGGTAAAAAGGGAAGTCCCAGGTCGGATGGGTGTGAGAATTGGAATGTTACAGAAGGGAGGTATAGGGGTGGAGGAGTGGCGTGTATATGGTTTATATCTGATATATGTGTGGAGGAGTGGTGTGGTACGAGGATTGGGAGTGGTTGTTTGGTTCCCTGTATAAAGGGAAAGGGGATTGGATGGAATGTGGGAATTATAGAGGTAATTGTTGTCTTTAAAGTGTGGTAGGGAAAGTGTATGGGAGAAAACTGATTGAGAGAGTGAGAGGGTTTAAGGAAGGAGAGTATGGGGGAAGAACAAGGAGGATTAGGGAGGGAAGAGGGTGTGTGGATCAAGATGTTTACACTTAAAGATGTTGTGGAGAAAAGTATTGAGAAGGAAAGGGAAAGTGTATGGTGTTTTTTAGATCTAGAGAAAGCATATGATACGAGTGAAAGAGGTGATTGTGGAGGTGTTGGAGGAAAAATGGAGTGGGGGGTCAATTAGGTAAAGTGTATTCTTTATTTTTTATAAGAATAGTAAGAATGGTGTGTGAGAGGTTAGGAGGGAAGTCGAGATGGTTTTGGGGTGGCGAGGAGACTGAGGCAGGGGTGTGGTAAATGTTTCGCCATGTGGTATTCAATTTTTTTATGGAGAGTGTTTTGCAGAGGAATGATGAGGAGGGGAGGGTGGGTGGAATTGAACAAATGGAAATGATAGAAGGGAAGTGAACATTATACTGTTTGCGGATGATACTGGCCTAGTGGCGGAGCGCGGAAGGGGTGAGGTATTTGGTGAGGGAGTTTGAGAGAATGTGCGACAAAAGGCTAAAATAAAATCCTGTTAAGTAGTAAAGTGTTAATAGGTGTTTGAGGAGGAGGATAAGTGCGGAGGGGAGGGGTTAGAGGTTAGTAGTGTGGGGTGTAGTTTTGGAAGAAGTAGGATTTTGTATGATTTAGGGATGGATTTGGTTAAGGGGGGAGGGATGAAGGGAGAGATAGATCATAGAGTAGAGAAGGAATGAGAGCTTTGGGTGGTCTGAGAGAAGTATGGGAAGGGGGGATTTATCACAGAAAGTTAAAATAAGTATGTTGAAAAATTGTGTAGCCAGCGTGTTGTTGATGGGTGTGAAACGTTGGGGGGTTGAGATGCAGGCTCAGGAAGAAGTTGTGAAGTATTTGGATGAAGGGGTTGAAGAGCGGTTTTGTGGGATTAGTTAGAAGGGAGAGGAATTAGGAATAGGGTGGTGGGGAGAGATGTGATTGGAGGAATGGGTTGGTGGGAAGAGCGAAGAAGGGAATGTTAAGATGGTATGGGCTTTGTGAGAATGGAGGAACAGAGAGTGGTTAGGAGAGTATGGGAGGCGGGAGGGAATGGAAGGAGAAGGAAGGGGGCGACCAAGAAAGGAGGTGGTATGGTGGAATAAAGGATGAATGCTGAGGAGGGAGGGCAATGAGGGAAGAAGAGTAGGGTGTTGGCGATGGGATAGGAGTGTGGGTGAAGAGTGGTGGTGGTGGGCGAGATTGAGGGGGGGTGTAGGTGGGAGGAGGCTTGTAAGTACACTACCCGCCTCATTAGCGGAAAAGATGTAAGCATTAATGAGTAAGTGAGTAATAGTATGATTATATAGTATATATATTATAATATAATATAATAAAGAATTAAACAATGTTTTACAATAGTGTATATAGTTATACAAGAATGTAATTAAAATATTATAATACAGTTGTAGTAATGTCACTATCAAGATATTATTAAATTCTATAATAAGATTCCTTAACCTTAATGAACTCTTCAAAGAACTTTTCAGATCCAATACAAAAAAAGGAATTCAGAAAAAAATCGCTTAAGACCATATAGGTTCATAGAAGATCTCAGATACTGTAGGTTCTTAGGGTCCAGATCAACAATTCTTTATTAAGTCAAGATGAGATCAATAAATGTGAAGATTACAAAAGATGCTAAGGCAATATATTATTAGATATACTAAATCAAAATACTAGCTTAAATATACTTTTGATGGTGCGAATTTTTAATGTTCTATATTTAATTTAATGGAAGCAAATTAAGCTCTAAATGTGCTTAATTTTATAGTAGTAAATTAATGTTTTGAATATTTACTTTGATAGTATCAAATTAACGTAGTAAATGTACTTTGATGGTACATAATTAATGCATTAAATATACATTGGAGGTCAAAGAAATGAATAAAGAAGTATTTATCGTCACCTTTCGTTTTGTCTTTATATATATATATATATATATATATCATATATATGATAAATATATATATATATATATATATATATATTATATTATATATATTATATTAGTAATATATATATATATATTGCTATATATATACTGTATATACTATAAATGAGTACGTAGTATATATATTATATGATATATAATATATTATAGTTATATATTATAATATATATTATATATATATAGTATAGTTATATATATATATAATATTATATATATATATATATATAAATATATATATATATTATATAATAGTATAATCTATATATTACTATAATATATATTAATTTTATATATAGTATAATTATATATATCTTATATATATATATATATATTATTATAACTATATATTTTCTATATATACATATATATATATAGTATATATATTATATATATATATATATAATAGTGTGGTTATATATAGTACGTAGGATGATTCACCTGTTTGAAACAGATTACGTTTCAATGGGACGGAATGTAAGGGTTTTGTTCATAATAGAATAAATAAGCCATCTAATTATTTGTGAAATTATGCCAATATTTGTGAAGTCAAATTGATAAGTAATTTATATCATTATTATTAAGATAATTTTTCAATCTACTTATACAAGATAAGACGATAAAAATTTATTAGTAATATATAGTATATATATATATATAGTATATATATTATATATATATTATTTATAGTAATATATATATAGTATATTATATATATATTATATTATATATATATTATGAATATATATATATATATATTTATATATATATATATATATAATAATATATAGTATATTTATATGTGGTATATTATATATATATATATATCTATATATATATTATGATTATATAGCATATATAGGTATTATATATATATATAAATGTATATGTATATATATATATATAGTATTATTTAGTAGTATTTAATAGTTTAATATGAATTAAATATATCATTAGTATATAATATAGTATATTTTTTTATATATTATATACTGATTATTATATATATATATTATAATTATATATATCTATTAGTATAATTAGAAGGGTATAATGATTTATATAGTATTAGTATGTATATATATATGGGTGTGTAGTAGGTTGGTGTATATTAGTATATTTAATGAGGTTGTTTATAGTATGTCGTATAGTTGTGAGGTATGTTTATGTTATGTATATTGGTTATTATTATAGTGGGTTTGAGGTGTACGTATGGATGGGGTTGGTAGTGGTTTTATGAAGGTATTGGTGGTGGTGTGCGTTAGAAAATAAATTAATCTAAGTCAGTCAGTTGATAATATGTTGAGTGTAAGATAGCTTATTTTTTCGCTAATATTTATTAAAGATATATGTGTGATGAGATTTTAATGGGTGTTATGGAAGTAGATTTATTGATATCTACAGATATTGATGAATTCTAGTTTAATTAATTATTGTATGGTATGTAAATACTATAACTTTTTAATAGGGGGCTCGGTTAAATAATCTGTGTAGATCACGTAATTTTAAAATGTGGGGCGGAAGGATTCGAACCTTCGCATGAGTATAAAGATTTTGAGTGTGTGACAACCTGAAGATATTTTTGTGTCTGAGTTATTTAGGATAAGCAGCAACTGAATGTAGTGATTGTTAACGGATAACGAAAGCTATTTTTGTGTATATTTAAACGGATATGTGGTTGTTGATGTGGTCCTGCTGTCGAGAAAAATTGACTAGTAAGCAATTGTTTCGTTAGCGACCAGTGACAGAACATTTAGTCTATATTGTTTGGTTGTGATTACCGAATTATTATTAACAAAGCTGAAGTTAGTTAAAAGAACCAAAAAAAACTTTGATATATCAATAAGTTTGGTTAGCAACCATAGGTGTGACTATTAATTGGTAGAATAACACCAGCTTTATTTCCTCTTACAAATTTCTCTAACCAAATTCGATTAGTTGGAGCAACTAACGACATTTGATTAAAACTTGAGTTTAACAAGTTATTTTTTAGTTTCAGTAACATAACCAATTTTTTGTCATTAAGCTCGTAACCAAAAAAATTTGTTTACCTTAAATCAATTTCGTCAGTGAAGTAATTCTGTCAATGTCTGTTAT
>JABUQX010098814.1:20000-31511 GCA_015478945.1 Trachelipus rathkii
TCATGAGTACATTGAAAGACTTGCCAGAAATATTACATTGTTGTTTGAGATATTATGGGAACATTTTGTATTCAAAAATTCTTCCCACTTTCAGAGAACATAATAAGGTGCTATGTGCTATCCAACCTCAAAACTTGACGTTTACGAAGACCACTGTTGGTCAGCTAATAATTGTTTCAGTTGGAGAGATCGTAGAGAGAATAATGTACACAGATAGCTTGCGTATATGATAGATGCAACCTGGTCGGACTTGTAAGGATAAAAAGAATAAGTGTGGAGAAACGATGAGGTATGTTATAACATATATTTCCTTATCATCCTTCATCACCGACCGCAGAACTTCATATCTCATATGGAGTGGATCAGATGAATGTAGCGATCGAGGGTATGTGATTACCCACTACATGCAAGAGAGATATTATAACGCCGAAAACTTTCACGTGGGCTTCGCGAAGATATTAATGTCATTTACTAGGCAGAAAAATTACATCTCAAACAAAGTTCCCGAAGAAATCTCTCTTCTTCTGAACAATCACAGAGATATGTGTGACAGATGTCAAAATAGTTTTGCTCCTCTGTGAGTTTTATATATATATAGGGATATATGTATATTATAATAATTAAAGTAATAATAATAAATAATATATACAAGATATGCCACATATCAAAATTATTATGTATAGTATTTAATATTTATGTAATAGTAGAGAAATAAATAAGAATATAATATATAAATTTTATATTATTATATGAGTCACCAGAATTTATCAGCTTTCTACATATTCAAGTGTAATAATAATTTATATATTACGCTAGAATATCTTCAGTAATAGACTAGTTAGTTACCTAAATATAGTGTAGATTATACTTAATAGTTCCTACTCGAGTATAATATAGGACACTAACAGACACGTCAATTTTTATTAATTTCTCGTACAATTAAAAGTTTTTTTGAAATGTGTATTTTTGAATGGCTGTATTTCTTAAAACAACGCAAAAGTAACCCGAAATCAAATATTTGCAGGTGAAGAGAACATCTTATCTGAGTATAAGTATAAATATAGTAGTGTTGTAAATAATTTTCAGAAATTGTTGTTGAGAGATGCATTACGCCCATCAGAGATATTAAGGTTCAAAGTTCCCGATTTTCCGAAAAATTGATATATTTTCGGACACACCCTGTTAAAGTTTTTGATAAATAATGTTACACCAAACTCAAATAAGATTTAATGTTTAAATACCGATACTATTAAAATATGTTGCTCCACAACAATAATTTATATCGTATATATTAATTCACGTCTTTTTAAATAATATCCAGTTCACCACGAAAAATGGAAATGTCTTATAGCGAATGTTTTTGACTCACAATTGATTGTTCGTGAGATATCATTGTTATCGAATGCTATAATATATTATTTTTCCACGCAAAAAAAAAAGAACAGACAGAGTGGTCAAGGAAGCATCGACAGCCTGGAGATGTATCCCTACAAATCACTCTCGTGTTGTATTGAGTAGTTTACAAGAAACTTATACCGATGATCCAGCACGATGATCGCTACTTGAACAATGATATAACCATCTGCTCTCATGATTAACTGAATATAATTCTGAGCTCCGACCGTGGTCACACCTCATCATTTTTAGCCTACCCTGTATCAACACCCATACCAGAGTAAACATCTACCCAACAATAACGAACCGGTGGTTTCTAGAACTGGCAGGGATCACACAGTATTGATACGCAGTGCCAATGATAATAAAAGATTTCAAAAATTTCGAGCGGCCAACTTCCATTATTTTGGTAGACAAAAAATGGATGGTTCATCATATTTGTAACCTCTTTGACTTTCTGATGTTACCACACTCACGTCGAGTAAGCATGCTACATCGATACCCATGATCCTTGTCTTAGTTTCCACTTACATTCATGTCTTGATACTCTAATATTCTAACGCGTGAGAGATAATTTACCTGTTACTATCAGCTTTTTTTTTCCTGAACTTATCATTCAGAGAGATTCTTGAGAACAGCTCAGGAGAGCTTTATCATAAAAGTCCGCTAACACACAGCCGGAGACTGAGCAACTGTCCATACCATGAATAAAATTAAATATCTGTGAGGTAACATGCTTAGTCTAAACACCCTGACCTAAATTGAACCTAAATTAAGCATAGGATGAGTATTTACATGGGTGAGCTTACTTATTATCTGCTATTCCTAATAGTAATAATATTGCTCTCGCATTTGGAAACCTAAGTATTTCTCACGATATTTTTATTTTTATATATTTTGCATCTGCTACTCTAGTTATTCCACCTTCGTATGTAAGGTCTCATTTACATCTCTGTAATTTTGCTATTTTTTAATCAGCAATTTTTTCCCCTCTGAGCAAGATTCTTCGTTTCCTGTTTGGACGTATTTATATAATATTATTTATTATTATATATTATATTATTTATATATATTATTATATTATTTCAATTGTAATATTTATAATCGTCTTTCATTCACCAGTTCCCTTTCTCTGTCTGGTTCCAGTTCTTCTGTTGTTATTTTCTCATTATTAATTTTCTCACTATCTCTTCATACATCCGAAATTTTCTGGATCTCGAGTTTCCATTTATCCTATTCCTCTCTATTTCCTCTACTTATTTATCTTAACCAAATGGTCATCATAACTAAACTATTTTATCCTCTTATCATATTTAATTGTTGTTTGGTACCTTTGTTCTAGATTTTTATCTATTTCTATATTATATTGATTAACTAGGTTCACTTTAATATATTCATCAAGTCTTCTGCCATCTCTCTTCTCTCTCACCCTTCGTGTACTAAACAACGGCAGTCTCTTGTTTGTTTTTATTTTGTTCTCTTCGTTGTTTCTTTGTTTGTTTGTTTCTTTTGCTTTCGCTGCGCACCCTTTGGTTCGTTTTTCTTTATATAATTTTTTACTTTCTAAAGTCATTTCCATTTTATTCTCTACTATTTTGGGCTTTCATTTTTATTTCTTTCAGGTCTTCCTTCGTTGGTATGTAGATTTCATTTTTCTTTTCCCTGTTTCTTTGATAACTTAACAAAAATTAAAGAATACACAGTTTTTGCTTAATCATAGCTTTTCTCTTTTTGTAAAACGTTTTAAATTTTTCTGCTAAAGTCTATATTCCATAAAATCATTTGCACTGAACTCCTTTTTTTCAATTACATATTTCCACAGTTCACTCTTATTTGTTTTGGTTGGTATGAGTTCTCCAATATAATAGCTTTCCATCAAGTACAGATTTCGGGATAGTGTCCATTCATCCTTCTTCCCACTGCTGGTCTCCTCATCATTTTTATTCAGAAAGTTTCCTTGTATGTACTCTTCAACCTCCTCCTCTATCTGTTTTATTTGTTCATTTGTTATGTTGGTTTTTCCTATCCTGATGTTTGTAGCAATGCTGCTGAATCTCATATCTGGTGTATTTTCTATTTTCTCCCCATCTATCTTTTTTCTCTTTAACATCATTTGTTTCGCTCTTTCACTCGTTCCCTTCCTTGGGAATATTTCATGTCTAGCGTAAGTGAGACACCAAAAAATTTCTTTCTTCTCCCCCTCCGACCACATACTCCTAATTGCACCCCTACAATTGTAAGAGGCTTTCTTTTTTTTTCGGCCTTTGAGTACTCAGCATTTATGGGATGAGAAGACCGGGTGCTTTAGAAACTACGTTTGAAGCGTTCTTTTTTGGGGACGTGTATGGCCTAGTCGTTGGAGCATCCGGTTACTGTTAACTCAGCAACGCAGAGTCCAGTGTTCGAATCCCGCTGATGGAGAGTAAAATCTCCTGTGACTCATTCATTTAAAATTTCATAATTCATTTCATAATTTTATTTATTTTTTTTTTTTAACTTTCTCCCATTTAAAGGGGTTTTTATAGAAATGACCGTGGTCAAACCTTGACCATAAGGTCATTTCCTTTGTTATCCACATCCCAGCACTCCTTAGGAGAGCAATGCTCTCTTTATTACCATTTTACTTAATTCCAAGCTGGTAATCGACACTGGGAGCTTCTTCAGATGTTCGAGAAGACTTTTCTTGATTACCACTATCGGGATCTCTTTTATTTATTCTAATTATCCACGAGGTTTCTTCCGTTTTCTGTGTTTCAATTCTTGTGGATACTTCATTTCCTTTTCGAGTTCATAAGTCCACCAAGTTGTTGTCTTAATGGACTCCTCGCTTCTTATTATATTTTAGAGTGTGTGATTTCTGTCTCTCTTTTCTTCACTACGCATAGTTCGTGCGGAGGGGTGACTGCTATTATTCAGTTTAGGTGATAAGCACAATGCTACAATATTTCACACATTTTCTTCTATTATCTTGGTGGGTTTAGTGCTTCCAGTACTCGTTACTAAATCACGAATGGATGAAATGTTTAAACTAAATGTAATAAGACTAACAGATGGTGTTGTGTCTTTCTGTATATCGATTAGTCTTCAGTAGAACTTGAAACCCCGCTAAGATGAACGGATCCGTGTCCTTCTTCATACTCTACATTGTCAGTGATGTTTTCCTTTCGATGTGCCTTCGCTGGTGCCATCATTAGTTCGTAGGTGCGATCTTAGGGCTGCGTTACTATTACTTTCCTCCTAGATCTGAGTATGCCCTTTACCCGAATAGGTTTCTACCGATTTTGTCTCGCATCATGTTAATTCCTCCAATAATCCTTTTATGTTTTGCCCATTGCTTTGGCTCTTCATTGGTGTTAAATGTTTTTAGTTTTCTGTTTTCTGCCATTCTGTCCTTTTAAGATATTGTCATTCTATTTTATGTTGTTTCTCCTCCTGCGCGGCCTGGGAGCGCGGTGGATAGTGAGGTTTAGTATTTTATATTTTATTTTTATTGTTGTGCCTCAGCAATAGTACTATTTTCTTATTTTATAAATGGAGGCGAAGTTCCGGTTTGTTTTCTTAATCATGCAGGCTACACCCACTGGTATGAATTTTCTTTTTTGCTGAGATTACATCTCCAGGATATTCCTCTAGTCCGAGTGATTCTTCTTGTAATATATCATACTCATGGTCCAGCTCTCCAACCATTCCCAATCCCCTTTCTTTCCGTTCAGAGTACAATCGAGACTTTATTTTTCATTTTGTTACATTTCTCTTGTTAGATATTCATTTATCTTTATGAAAAGCAATGAATGATGGAATGGTTAAAAAGTGGTTTTTCAGCAATGATTTTTTCTGGTTCAGATCTTCTTGATTACCTAATAAGTCTAATTTATCATTTTATCCACATTTGTTGCACTTGAGGGTAGTGGTGTGTTGTGGTCCACGCTTTATCCAGGGCGGTATGCTTCTTCACTTCCTATTATCCTTTTTGATATTTCATTTGGTTCGTACGGTTTTATTCGATTTTTTTGGGTTTTGCCTGTTTTTGTGTTTTGTTCCTCTAGGTTTTTCATTTGTATTTGTTGGCCGTCGTGTGGCTCCTAGCTGGCATGAGTGTTTCTGCCGTTCTGGTGCCCCGATAGTTCGCTTCTGAGGTGTTTCTGTCTCATGCAGTTGGCTAGTGTTTTTCGCTGCGTGTGGGTCGCGAGTGCTAGGGGTTGAAAATGGTTATCGGCCGAATTTCCTCCGTGGTTAAAGGCCGCCGCTTCGAAGAGCTGTTATCTTTGTCGCATTACGCACCTGTTGGACTTAAATCTGTTCGTGAATGTGCTATTCAAGTCACTTGGTGCCTATTTTTTTTAAGTCTTTCTTGTGTCGCGATTACACATCATAGTCCACCAACTCAGAACATTTAACATAAATTTTTCATTTTACTTTTATTTTTATTTTTTTTATTTTCTCCCTTATTAAGAGCGTTTAATTCGCGAGATCTTTTAGGTAGTTATATGCCTATGATTCTTATAATTGTTCCGTTGGGTCCTAACCTTTATGGACGCAATAAGCTGACATTTCCAACATTAGTGTTTAGCCCAAATTCCCTTAAGACACGTCGAGATTCGCAATAATGACTCTTATTTCTTACATACCAATATTTACTATCGTTCCTGAGGGTGGAGTTGCCATTATATCAAAGTGCCTAGTTTTGAAGCTAGATACTGGGAAGCTTCTCCAGTTTTGTTTTTATGAGGCTCTTCCTTTATTACAGCGCCCAGGGTTCCAGACTCTATTATGTGTGAATACACCAGTCTCAACAAATGTGCAATTGGGGTGTTCCTATCACGTTCTGAGATTTTCCTGTGTTTGAGTCCTCATTGATGATTATTTTTAGCGTTCCTTTTTTCCCCTTTTCCATACTCGCCTACCACGTTGATTAAACTTATCATATTGGGAATTTTCCGGCACTTCTACTATTCTATTATAGGACACTTAATTATTGATTCTCTTTTTGTCCTTAACTTAACGATGTCCGGTCTATTATGGGTGATGCTCCGCCTATCCATTGCCGCGGTTGGATGACAGAATCATATAAAGTAGCCAGCACCACCTTCATTCATTTTCTCCATTTCGGGGGATTGTGTTGTCCCAGCTATGTTTGATCCGAGACTGATCATAGTCCTAGTATAGTTATATTTCTTTTTGGCTAGCAACATATAATGAGCTCGCAACTGGCAAAATGCTGTGGTTTTGCCTTATCCAGTGTATAATTTTCTTCTTTTTCTCGTAGAAGAAACTCCTTACATCCGCTCTAGATTATGTGAAGGGACTCGATTTCTTGTGTCATCGTTCGCGACATTTCTTACAGTATTGTTTCGCTTTGATGTTCATCCCTTTCTATTATATGCTCTCTGATGCCATCTTGTCCCTAATTGTTTTATTCCTGAGTCAGGCTTATAACATTCCATGCACTCTTTCTCTCTTCCTGGCTTCGAAATGCCGTCGGCCTCGTGATGTATTTCCACTGAATTTTACTTATCCTCATTATAATTTATCATTTCAATACAATGATAATGTTGCTTATAGTAATTTCTTTGCCATTATGTGTCGCTTAAGTTGCTCCACTTGGCGCACTGGATATTTGGAGTATTGTTTTTCTTCTGTTCTGTCTTCTGTTTGAGGATTTGTCTTTTTTTAAGTAGTAGTGTGGAGTTCTGTTGTATTCTATTCCTTTTGCGTTTTTGGTTCTTACCCACTTGTCCTTTTGACCTTGTTCCACTGCGGGATTGGTTTGTTTCGCATTTCAACTGTTAGTGGCCAGTTTTCATTTTAATTAGTGATATAGTATGTTGTATTGGTTTGTGCCTCCTTTCCACTGGGTGAATCAGTACCCATCTCCACTTGGAGGATTACTTCTGTTTTTCTGCGCTTTTTCCAGGTAATTGGCTTCACAAACCTCTATTTAAGAATTTCTCTTTTTGTACATATATACTTGGTCTAGTTCTCCTCCATCCAACCGCCATGCCATCCTCTCTCATACACGATATCGTGTGTTACATTCTAGACAAAATCTGTCGGGCCTCTATATTTTATATTCCAATTTTTTAGTGGCATTATAACATTTTTCTTGTTTTAATATCAAATTCTATTAGTCTTCCTGAACCAGTCTATTAACTCCCCGCAACTGTTACAGGATGAAGTTGTACACGCTAGTGTCCTAATGGCCTTCTATTTTGTTTTAGCTCCTTCTTATTAACTCCGATTTTTAATATTGCCGTTTTGGTTCTTTTTGAGAATATTCTTCATCCAGCTATCTCTTTATGCACATTATGTTTATCTACCCTGATTCCTCCGATTCCCTCCCACCTTTCCTCAAGATTATTTAATAATGTTTTCCACCAGCTCCAATTTGCCTTATGATGGTGTCGATCTATCGTGGATGTTTCACTCTGCCGTTCTTCTCCCTTTTCCATGAGTGAAGGAAGAGCACACTTATTCCAGACCAAAACTCCATACATATATTTCTTCGGAGAACTTTTCAACATATACTCCGTTATCTCTGTTAATTGTTCTTTGATCCTGTTTTGCCGGGCGATAATAGAATTTTAAGTCATTATCCCATTAAACAGGTGTGAACATTAATTTGCCTCGATCTCTTTCAAGTTACGTGGGGTTTTATTTTTCTATATCCCTGTTTTTTGTGTAATGTTGCTTGGTTTTATTTTAGGAGATTTGCTGCAAACAGCGGATTTGAGAGGGGTAGAGCGCAACAAATGGACCCAGTATGCAGGGAGATTTAACGAGGATGCCCCTCTCCCTTGGACATGATACCCTCTTTTCTCACTGTTATGATATTTTGTATTCGCAACATCAGATAATCCCTTGTACTCAATACTTTAGTGTTTTTAAAGTTTGACCTCTCCAATTGAGCCTTCTGCAATTCTTCTTTGAAGAAGTCCGCTCTATCTTTCTGTTTATTATTTGGTATATTTTTTTATATCTTGTCCCGAGTAGTGCTGCAGGCTGATGGCGGGGGAACACTGTCTTTGTATGCCTTCTTAATAATCGGTTCTTATCCGGTCATGCGAAGTGTTTGTGCTGGTTTCCTCAACTATTTCGAAGGATCATTTTGTTGATGGGCAACAATTGGTCTTTTGTGCCCATGCTATTTCTGATTTATTTATTCGTTTCTTCATTTATTAATATTATTAACTTTCTCTACAGTTTGTATATCGTTCTAGTGCTTATTAGTTTGTTTATTGTTAGTTGTTTTTGCTTCAGATGGTAGGTAACTGTTATTTAGGTCCTGTTTTTTGTTGGGTTGGTTGTTGGTTTTCTTCCAGATTTTTTGGTATGAGGTTGGTGGTCACCTGTTGTCAGCCATTCTGAAATGGCTTCTCTTCCATTTACTAATTTTTCTGCTTTATTGGGCGGACTTCCTGATTAGGGGCTTGATAAGTACTAGTAACGCTTCTGTGAGCCTCACACATTGCTCAGTCAACTTATCGGGTCAGAGTGCTGTGTCCGTTTGTTTGAGTGCTTCCACGAGGACGTCCTTTATCTTCTTTAAGCTGATTATTTTCGGCGCGGGTAAGACAGTGTTCCATATTACATTCAAATACCCTTGATTTCTTATTTTAGACGGGTCCATTCACTTACTCTTCTTCCTGTCCCACTCCGCTTCATTGTGATCCTTGTACTTGATAGATTTTTCGTAGAATGTTCTGTCAGTACCCCCACAACTCTTAATCAATCTCCTCTTTTCTGCGGTTCCAGGTCACTTTATTTCATTCGTTTTCTCAATTGCGGTGTCACAAGCTTCACAGGAATCCTATATGAATTTTTTTGTTGGGTTCTTTTTGCTTTTCGTTTCGTTCATATCTATTAATCGTGTTACTTTTTTGCTGCAAGATTTCATTTCTTTCTAGCAATATGCAATGAATTTCACCATTGTTTTTATTAGCCTTGTTCGCTCGACTCTCTTCTCTTCTTGCACTTTAAAGCAGATGTATGTATTCGTATCTGGAACAATAAGGAATCAGTACCATTATCTGATTTTTCAGTAGATGCTGTTTACTACATCTCTACCATTTCTGTCCCTCACTCTTTGCTTGTAATTAATGTTCTCCTTATAAAGGCATGGTGTTTATGACGCCTAAATACTATTCTGGGCCTTCTTTGATACAGAAATCTCCTCTAATACATCTTTTCAGATATCTCCTCTTTTTCACACTTCACAAAGCTTATTAGTTTGTTCCTTTGTTTTTTTTCCTTTCTTCCTTTATTTTCCTATAATCCAATATGATACATGTGCCTTGCCCCTCCACTTGTTGGCTCCTCTTGCTATTGTTCCTCTGAATATGTTTCTGAGGTGTTATATTGGGACGATCTTTTGCCCATTATTTTTCTTCGCTTGTTCTTTTATGTATATTTTTGTTAGATCTTCACTTGTGTTTGGGAGTGGTTGGCTTTCTTCATCACTTTTTTCCACACTTCCTCATTTCTTCTCTCTATTAATTATACTCCATTTAGTGATGGCGATCTTTTTAGAGAGGGATCTATTAAACCATTTCTCTCTTTCCTATCTATCTGGTTATATCTTTTTGTTTTGAATCTATATTTCGCATATTAACCTCGAGTGGCACTAAGTTAGCTGTTCTCTTAACTATCCATATTATCCCTCTATAATCCATGACCCTTCCGTTAACTCTTTCTTTCTTCTTCTGATGGGATATACGATTCTGGCACTATTATCCTAGTCCCTATATTCAGATCACGATTCCTAGGAGGTTGGATTTACTCTTCGCTTTTCCCTTCGACAGGTTCCCAGTATTCCCATTAGTTCATACAATAGTGTATGGTGATTTCCAATTGGCTCGTCCAATTGTTTTTTATTTGAACGTCTACCCTGGATGTTGATTACATTTAATCGGTGTACTTGAGCCTCCACTGTCTTTCGCATCATTCTGAAATTCTATGATAACGTTCAACTTGATGCGTAAGGGATGTGTTCCTGCTGACCAAATTCAGCATTATTCACTGTTTCCATTATCAGAACAAGCTTTTTTTACATATACCTGATGTCTCAATACTAACACTCGTCTTACCTTTCTTGACATTGGTTGGGCCTGATTTAGGCTTAGAGCCGCATGTCAACAACCTCATTCGCGGAGAAAGGAGCCCACTCTGATCCTTCTACATCGCCCTATATCGCTCCGAACCTATGTATTTCTTCATCTAGTAAATCGTTTTGAGTAACCTTTTTCCCTAATCTTTTCACTCTCACTTTTTCTTAGTATATCTGGAACTCTCATTTATGTCCTGTTGTTCCTTATTGAACCGGGTGACCGGTCGTAACGGTCGGTGACGGCTCAGCACGCCGTAGATCGCTCAGCTCGTCGATGGTGTCGATGACGATATAAACTCTTCCACTATCTATAAACGAGGCGTGTACTGGTTATTCCTGCTCTTAGGAATGCAAAGGGAGACTTGCGTCGGTTTTGCTGTGCGTTGCACATATCCAAATTTAACCTATTTGACGCGTGGTAGTTGGCACCGCTGGGTCGACGTGCTCTCCTAAGCTCCCCTTCCCCTTGTGGGGTTCCTCGCTCTTCTTGGGGCGATCACTGTTATGTCTAGCTTTTCTTTTGCAGAGTCGCTGCGGAATACGCTGTATATTTTTGTAATGTTTATTTTGTATTTGTGAAGTTTATTTATTTTAGCTTATTCATTTTTATTTTTCTGTTCTTATTTTTTTAGTTAGCTGATTTAGTTATGTTATACCGTTATTCAGTTTACTATGCTTGAGTTTGTTAACCCTAAGCTATTTATATATTGATTAAGTTAGTAATAGTGTAACTTAATTATAATACTTATACTTATTTTTATCTGTATCTATATATATGTTATGTAATGATGTACTTTACCTTTTTATCAGGCTAGTGGATGTGTCAACATTCTGCTCTTACATATAATAATACATATATATACCATTATTTATTACTATTATTAATTACTTTTTATTATTACTATATTTTTTTTCATCTATATATAATGATTACATATTTATTACTTTTCCATACGTCTTTCCATTTTTCTCGATCCTTATTAATAAACTCTTAAGCTTCTTTTCTCATTACT
>JABUQX010098815.1:0-24050 GCA_015478945.1 Trachelipus rathkii
AAAGAAAAGGATCTGTGTTTTTTTAGCGGTAAAATTGGGTTCCTATATTTTAGGTGCTTGTCTATGGTAGTATCTTTTTTTCATCATCTAGGTGTTGTTGAGGTCTTGTTAGTGTACTTCCTATTATAATTCTGAGTGCCTTGTTTAGGGGTTGTTTGGAGTTTTTCCATGTTTCCCTTTTTGTTAAATAACGGATGTCATATTGGGTGAGGGCGTAGTTTAGTGATGGTCGGGGATGAATTGTTTGTGTATAGTGATGGAATATCTTGGTTTGTTTTTTTTGATGTAGCTCGCCAGCTATGGGGTTTATCTTAGAATGTTTAATTTACTTGCCTTTGCTGATTGTATGCTTTCTATGTGTTTATTGTGAAAGTTAGTGTATGTCGTGATACTTCTAGAATTTGGGGCTTTTTGTTTAGTGTGATAGCAATGTTATTTAGGAAAACTTAGGGGTTGGTAGTACCAGGGTTGGCAAAAAAAAAACTTTTTTGATAAAAAACCAGTAGTCCCTGGCGTTTTTTTGAGTTTTTTTATACTTCAAAACTCTATTTCAATGAGAAAATTGTTTTTTTTTTTCTTTTTCTTTCCTTTTAATTATCTTTGCAATTTCATTTAATTTAAAATGTATCTATATTATTATAAAAATATTATATATTCGATATATATATATATATATATATATAATATAATATATATATATACTATTTTCAACAATGAATTATAAATTAGGGGACCGACCGGGGCGGGAATTTTGCCGGGGCTGCTCTAATGGGCCGGGGGTAGCTAAAATTAGAAATGTAAGTCAACACTGAAAGTTTTAAAACTTAGTATGAGCATAAAAGAGAATCAAACCATTAGTAATAATAATGAAAAAAAAGAATACATTTAACTATTTATTAATTTAAATAACGTTTTTTTTAATTTACAGGGGAAAAAAAAATTTTTTTTTAGAATTGACGTTACAAAAATATTTTTTTTAGGGATTTTTTTTTTTCTAGACAGAAGAGGAAACGTGTAAATTTATGTTTTTTTATATATATATTTGATGTTTATGTATATATATATATTATATTATTATATATATATACTATATATATAGTATATATATATATCTATATATATATATATATATATATCTAATATATATAATATATATTATATATATATATATATATATATATATAATATATATATATAATATATATATATTATAATATATATATTATAAGGTATATATATATCATATATATATTTCAATAATGAGTTTATTTACAAAATAACAAGGTTAACATTTGATTTCCTTGACGATCATCACTTAAATAAATAATAATTAATATTTAACATTATGCTATTTATTTCCTTTTCTAATCGTTTGATATATAATTTCTGAATCATAATTGGTTAAAACCTCAGAAAATTTTATATTTGGGCCTCAATTTTAATTTGAATAATCATAGTAAATACAAAAAATGATTATATTTAGGTATGTTTTATTTTGCATCAATTTTTAACAAAGGAGTACTGGAATTAAATATATTTTTTTTATTTGTTTGATTTAAACCCCTCTATTTTTAGTGTAAATGTTACAGTTTACCGCGTTTATGCTATTTTTGGCGGGGCAGGCCCAGTCGGTTCATATTAAGGGACTTGCGCGTAAGGATTACTAACAAACTAATGTAATTTTTTTTGGGATAAATTATAGACCATTCGAAAGAGGAAAGATTTTTCGACAATTTGTTTTCATGACATATGCAAAAAAGGTTGTTTAGATTTTTGTAAATTTTCTTCCCAATTCTGAGTCAGTATTTTTCATTTTTAATCAGCAATTTTACCAGTGAATTTCTGCTGAACTAAAAAGATTTTTTGCAACGGATTTCACTGGAAATACTTGCAGAGGCATATGTTTTGAAATAATCAACAATGTAAGAATATATAGAGAAAAAAATTTATTTTGATTTTTTGCTAAAAATCTCAACTTTTTTTTTTCCATTAAATTTTAAAGTTTTATTGAAATTGCCAAATGTTTTTATAATTTGCATGAATCATAATCAATATGTAGTTCAATGCCTACAAAATTGTAAAACAAAAAAGAAAAAATATAACACGTGTTGGATTTTTTGTTATACCCAAATAGCAGGTCAATGTAAAAAAATTTTTTTATAAAATAGTCAAGAAGTTGAACTATGAGCAGTGGCATTAAATAAAATTATAACAAATTATATAAATGAAAAAACTGTGTATCTCACAAATTTTTACAAGTTGTAAAATTTATTCTAATTAGATGAATAGTAAAAATGTTATATGCCATTCAATTATTTGAATTTTTCTTTTTTCTTTTTTTTGGCAACTAAAAAGAAAAATCGTACATAACTTATTTTGTATATATCCAATAATCAGAAACTTTCAGGAGCATGTAATATTAAAAAGGATACTATATTGTGTTAAGATAAATTTTTTGTATACGCAAACGCTTTTGCCGCTGTTCATGGAAAACTTATAAATTTTAAAAAAGTTTTACTATGCAAACCATTGGGCGGTCACAGAAATTTATATAATAAAAGATGTGCATATCGTGAGTTATAAAGGCGATAAAAACTTTCATTCTATCAGATGAATAAATAAATATGTTGCGTGATCCCAATCATTAAAAAAAAAAAATTTGGCAAGTTCAAAAATAAAATCATAAAACTTAATATATATTTATACGATCAGTTTAAAATTTGCAGAGCGTATATAAATGGGGAAGGTAGATAGACATTTTTTGTTTAGAGAAAATTTTTGTATACCAAAGATTTGTCGCTGATCTGGGAAAATTTCAAGTTTTCCAAAAGTTTTTCTCGTGATCGCGGCAAAACTGTGGGCATACAAAATATTAATCTAAATAAATATGTATTCTTGTAGAGGTAACACAAGCTGTGAAATTTTCATTGCAATCGAGTAAATAATAAAAAATTTAAAAAGTTTTCAATTTTTTTTTTTTTTTTTTTTTTTTTTTTTTTGGCGTACGAAAAAATTCATGATAAATTTTTTATTTTTTTGTTCAATCAATATACGAAACTTTTAGATCATATACTACTAGGCAAGGTTTGCATTTTTTGTTTAGATAAATGTTTTGTAAACTCAAGGGGTTTGCCGCTGCATATGGGGAAACTTTTGAAAATTTAGAAATTTTCCCATGCACAGAGGCAAATTCGTTCTCCATAAGAAAATTTATTTATCAAAAAATGTGATCTTTCCCAACTATAACTGCTCGAAAGTTTCATGCTGTCACATGAATAATAAAAGGTTATCGGGATTTTTCATTTATGACTTACCAAAATCGATACCCCCCCCCGTATCCCCTGTATATTGTGAATAAAATATTTCTTGTCTGTTTAAAATAACAAGACCATTCGAAAGAGCAATAAACTTCTACAACTATAAAAGTGTAAAACTAAAAATCATAGAATTGGATGATTTTCTACCGACTCAAAGTTTGGAAATCATACGCGCAACGTCGCTAAAATGAGCTTATAAACATTTCACTAAGTAAAAAGAGTATATTTTCTAATATTTTCATTTTTTGGTTTTAATTAATTTTTAAAATGCAATTATTCTGAAAAAATTTGAAAAAACCCAAGTGGGCATAGTGTTTTTTTTCAGGTGGTTTTTTTTTGGAAAAAAATTTTGAATATATTCTATATATATATATATATAATATATTATATATTTATATGATATATTTATATAATATATATATATATATTATTATATATATATATATATATATATATATATATATATATGATATATATAATATATATAGTATATATTTTCACAAATGAATTAAAATGAGCTTATAAACATTTCACTAAGTAAAAAGAGTATAATTGTCTAATTTTTCATTTTTGTTTTACTATTTTTAAATGCAATTATTCTGGAAAAAAATTTGAAAAAACCCAAGTGGGCAAAATAGCGGGTTTTTTCAAGTGTTTTTTTAAAAAAAAAAAACGGGTGATTTTTTTTCTGGTCGGGCCCACTCATGCCAACCCTGGGTAGTACCGAGTTGATGGTCTGTTGTGATTAGTGTAATTGAGGATTTGTTTGGTGATGCTGACATATTCTAATTGCTATTAGCCAGTCTGTAATTGTTATGTAATTGCTTGGGTCTACAAAAGGGATGCTGTGTTTAGATTTCTGGTGTGTGGTAGGTAGCTATGGTATTGTCATCAGCGTATGTTGTTATGTTTGTGTGGTCTATTTGTGGTTGTGGTAGATCTGCTGTGAATAGGTTGAAGAGTATAGGGAATAGGATTGTTCCTTGGGGTACACCGTTTTTAATGTTTACTGTGCATGATCTCTTGTTGCTAATCTGTTTTTGAGCAGTTCTTCCTGATAGGAAATTTGGTAACCATTTCTTTAAGTTAGTGGGGAGGTTTGATTTTATTATTTTGTATATTAAAGATTGTGTCGGGACTGTCGAAAGGCCTTGTTTATGTTGATTGCTATGAGTAATGTTTTATGTGTTGGCCCGAAAGATTTAAGCATTTAGATTATTGGTTCTAATAATGTTTTGTGGAGAGCTGTTGTGGTTGATGGTTTTTTTTGTTGAAGATTTTGTTTGGGGTTAAGCTGGTTTCAATTTATTCAGTAATGAGCTTTTTCTAGTAGTTTACACAAGGTGGATAGCAGTAAAATTGGGCAATAGGAAGAGGTGTTTGAGGGATCTTTTCCGAGTTTTAACTTTGAAATGATAATTATTGCTCTTTTCCAGAGGAAGGGAATGTGATATAATTTGATGGAACTGTTGTATTGTGTGCTAAATGAAATTTACTGGTACAACTATGTGTTTAATGTGGATGTTTGAGATGTTATTGGCCCAGTTGCTGGTGTAGTTTTCTGAGTCTATACGGTGTTTTCTAAATAAGTTAGGGATATTTCTATTGTTTGGTCGTGGTTGCTTTTTATTTTCTTAAGCGATTTGATTATTTTCCGATTTTGTGGGTGGGTGGGTGGTTTTATGACTTTGTTTTGTGAAATGTGTTGCAAGGGTGTTTGTGTGGGATTGAGTGTTGAGATTTTTGATAGAATCGTGTGTGGGAGTTGGTTGTTTTTTGCGTTGTTAATATCTTTTATTATGTTCAATTCTATTGTCGTCTTTCGTTCTGTAAAGTTTTTTGTTTAGATGGGTTTTTAAAAATATTTAAGAGCAGGGTGGAATTTTGGTGATTTTTTGAGTTTTTTTAAAAAAATTCAATTTGTGATTTTTTTGATTTTTATTTTGATTTTTTTCCTATTTTTTCAGATTCGTAACATCACGCGATATATAATTTGTAACTGAATTATATTTACGTGACGTCAACGAATCCAAAAAATAAATATCAATAAAATAAAAAAAAATCACAAATTGATGTTTTTTAAAAAAATAAAAAACATCACCAAAATTGCATCTGTTTAAGTATGGTGTTTTGATCAAGTTTGTAATTTGGTGTGCTAAATTAATTGATTTGCGTTTTAATTTATTGTGGTTTGCTGATGCTGATTTTTTTTTAGTAGTTTCGTTGTTTAATAAATTTGGATTTGGGTGTGAGTGTTGGGTTGTATTTTTTAATTTATTCCCGAGGTTTATTAAGGTTTGCAGCTTTTTGAATTATTAAAGTGAGGTTTTGGATGGCTGTGTTTTGTGTTGTGATATTTGTTATTGTTATTGGTTGCGTATTATTTTCTATGTATTGTGAGAATTTTGTCCAATCTGCAATTTGTGTAGGTTTTCCTGAAAGTGTGGTTGGGTTTGTTGGTAGTTTTGGGTAATTTTATGATTTATGGGGAGCTGGTCGTAGTTAGGTCAGTTTTGTGTTGAACCATTGATGTTTGTGTGAAGATTTGGGGAGCATAGTGTTAGGTCAGGGCATGTATTTGATTGGTTTGTTTTTGTTATGGAAGTTTTAATCGTTGAGGATGTTTAGATGAACTAGATTTGATATTAAGTAAGAAAATTCCTCTTTGGTCCTGCCGCTTTGGGCTTTGGTACCTTGTTTGGGTGATAGTGCGTTGAAATCACTGGCTATTATGAGGTTTGGGGGGTTTGAGATAGGGGTGAGGTTTGGTGTGTAGTTTTTGGGGCCAGTGTTTGATTAGTTGTTCTATTTCATGTGCTATGGTTGGGTTGTATTTTTTGATGTATCCTATGGGGATGGATATGGTTAGCTGCTTTTTAAATTAGAGAAGTGAAATTATTTGTATGGCTTTGTGACGTTGATGATGTTTTATGATATTTAAGGGGATAGTATTTGTTTTTCATAAATGGTTAGTCGAGTTGTGTCCAGTCTGCTTTTTTGTAGTTTGTGTATCTTTTTCTGAGTGGGTAGTTTGATTTGTTGACATTTTGTATTTTTATGAATTTAAATGGTTTGGTTGGTTTGAGGTGGTTTCTAGTGTGGCCGTGTTTGTGTTGTTTAGTTTTTTAGGTTTGCTATGATGGAGGTTTCTCTTTGGTTTTCTTTTTAGGCATTGTGCCATGTAGGGTGGTGGGCGTTGAAGTCGCTCCATTATGAGGTTTGAGAGGTGGGAGATTTCGGAGAGGTTTAGTTTGTAATTTCTGGGTGCATTGTGGTGAGGGTGTGGTGGGAATGTAGAGGTTTATTAGATTGTGTTGTTTTTTGTTTATCATTATTGTGAAGGACTGTATTTTTGCAGGTGTTGTCGTTTAATGCTGTTGTAGTTTGTAAAGTGGTGTTTGTGTATGATAGGAGCTGTGTATAATTGTTGTTAGTAGTGTCGTTTTTGGGGGTTTGATGTGACGATAGCATCATAGGTGCCATGGATATATTTTGGTTCTGAATAGTTTATGGGTAGGTAAGGCCTCTTGTATCATGGCTTTGTGTATATTTTGTGTTGTTTTAGAAAGACTTCTATTTCTTTGGTTTTATGTGTCCGTTGTGGTTGATTGTTAATTATGTTTATAATCGTGGGTTTTGTTTCCAATATTGGGTAATATGATATATGATCCGGACGCGCAGGTACGCTATAGATGCAGACGTTGGAAGATGCCAATTGTTTTTAAAAGGAAAGTAAAGCCAGGTGAAATGGGAACGTGTTTGTGAATCCATTGTTTGCATTTATTGCAGTTTATGAGTTTTCTCTATATATATATATATATATTATATATATATATATATTATATATATATTATATCTATTATATTATATATATATTATATATATAATATATAAAAATATATATATAATATATATTAATATATAATATATATATATATATTATATATATTATATAATATATATATATATCTATATATATAATATATATATATATATATATATATATATATATATATATATATAATATATATAATATATATACTATATATATATATATTATACTATATATATATATAATAATATATAATATTATATATATATATATATATATATATATTATATATATATATATATATATAATATATTATATATATATTATATATATATATATTATATAATATATATATATATATAATATATATATATATATATATATTTATATTTTTTTATAGTGCTGTAAAAAAAAAAAAAAAACTTATTTTTTTAAATAAAAAACTAACCGGTATCTCGGTAAATATGAGGTCTAGAGAGAAAAAATTTGGTGCACCTATTAACCGCATCTAGTATGAGTGGAAAATTGTTATAATGGTTCGAAGTCGATTTTTTTGAATTTTGGGAAATTTTAAAAATTTTTTGAAAAATTTAAAAAAATTTCAGTATTTTTGACTGATTTTTTGAGACTGTTACAAGATGAGACTGTCTCTGGAACTTTATAAATTAGTGTGATATTTGATTCATTCCTGTTGTCCCATCCTTGATCTCATTTCACACCAAATTTCATGAAATTTTAGCAGCCCTCCCCTAGACCATTGGAGTTAAATAAAAAAAAAAAACCCATGCAACAAAAAAAAAAAACTTTCAAATTAATTGAAAAAAAATGTGCATGTATATATTTGAGCTAGAACTTCATTCAACATGCTGTATGGTTGTTTTTTTTAGATTCTTGTAGTGGTGTGGGTCCGAAGACCCCAACAAAAATTTTGCACATAAAAAAAAAAAAACAAAGCAAAAAAAAAAACAAAACTTATATTTTAACATTATAAAATTTTTGTGATATGATAACTATTATACTATATACATTGAATTATTTATATGTATATAATTATAATATATATATATATATATAATATATTATATATATAATATCGAATCCATTTCGTTGGTGCTAGAAGTGACGTCGGCGCGTCAAATCGACGTGTGTATAATTTTTCTAGCACTTCAGCATGCAATACCTACAATCATAGATATATTAATGTTTTAAGTACAGGGAGTTGATTGCCATTGGTTTATAAAACGGCATTGTGGACCTACCTATGGTTTAGTACCCGCCCTTTTTTCTAAATGCTTCTGCATGGTATATTGTAATGTCACGGATATACCAATATAGGGTATTGATTAGTATATAATCCAATACTGATGAATCGTATTCCCATAATTTTATGATGAATCTAATCACTCTTAAAACATCCGGTTTAGTATTAGAATAGTACCCTACCCCTTTTCTAATGCAGCTATGCAACTTACTTTTTTTATTTTTGGAGCTAAGAGCCGAGCTTGGTGGTTGGCTAGTAATGTTTTTGGAAAGGTTATGCGAGTCGATTTCGCTATTGCTAGCGGGTCGTTTTAACCTTTGAGGTTTTAGAACGCATCAACACGCGTTTTACGTGGCCGGCTTACCCTTCATCATATTCAAGGAGGGGGTGTGGGTCTTTAAACCTATTCAATGAGGGGGTGTAAGATGCAAATCTTTCAAGGAGTTTAGGGGAGGGGCGGGGGGGTTATTGGCCAGCAAATTTCTAGTAGCAAACATATGGCAAAATATATTAAGTATATAATATATTGTTTAGATTCAGAAATTCTTTCTGTTTTATTTAAAGTTTTTAATGGTGATATTCTATAATCACTATCTTTTTTTTTCATTTTATATATATGAACCCACTCAGGGTCAAGGTAAGGGAAGAGAATTTTTTCTCACATTTTATTTGTAGTGGGTTTATTTTTTTATGTTAAGCATTTTGGGTTTTGTATTTTTGCCATGGGTTTTTTTTTTTATCTAAAGTAATAACGTATTAAAAGCAAAACAATAATTTCTTCCTGGGATATATAGCTAAGCCTAGCCTATATAAGAATTAGTAATAAAAGGTCTGATATGTAAAGGTAGTTTAAATCGTTATTAGGCAAAAACTGGAAGTTTTTTTTTTTATGTAACAGCACTATATATATATATATGATATATATATTATTATATATATATATATATATATATATATATTTTATATTTATATATCTATAATATATATATATATATAGTATATATATATATATATATATATATATAATATATATTATATATATATATATTATTATTTATATATATTATTATATATATATAATATAGGGTATATATATTATATATATATATATAATCTATAATATATTATCTATAATGTGGAAAGAAGGAGAGGAGTGTGGAAAGAAACTTTCAGAATATACTGCACAATATTAACAGTAATGACGGAGGTGATAGTGAATGTTGGTGTGGGTTGATGTGCAAGAAAGATAGGTATTTTGGCGGATGAAGGGTTACTTAGTAAGGAGGAGGTATGGGTAGAGGTGAAAAAAAGTTGAAGAATGGTAAATCCGGCAGGTATAGATGAAATTTCCGGTGAAAATGATCAAGAACGGAGGCGAGATGGTGATTGATTGGATTTGGAATTGTGTAATAAGCGTTTACACAGAGGTATAGTTCCAAGGGCTTGGAGGAGAGCGGTAATAGTCAACCTAATATAAGGTAAGCAGAGAAGAAGGGGGACTGGTAGAAAATTATAGGGGGAATAGTTTTTTATTGAGTGTTTGTATCGGGAGGTATATGCTGGTATTTTGGTCAGAAGAGTGTGCGTCGAGTGACTGAGGACTGATTGGTGAAAAACAAGGTGCGGTTTAGGCAGTGGTAAGGATGTGTGGATAAATTTTACATTGAAACAATGATTAAGAAAATGAGGGAAGAAGAGAATACCAATTGTATTTAGGTTTTATTGGATTTGCCAACAGGCGATGATAGAGTTAATAGGAGAAGGTTTATGGCAGGATGTTAGTGATCATATGGTGGTTCGGCGTAGGCTTCTGAATTGGATCAAAGTATGTAATGACGATAGTGAAGGCGTGTGTAAGGAATAAAATGGTGTCAATGGTGATGGTTTAGGATTAATAGCGGAGTAGGACAGGGTTGTGTTATGATCTCCTTTGGTTATTTCAATTTGTAATATGGATGGGGTTATGAAAGAATTAGCGGTGGGGATGGCAGAGAAATGGTGTTAGAATGGTGAGACATGGAATGAGGGAGGGTGCCTACCTATTATGTGCGGAATGATTGGTTTCGTGTGGGCGAATCTGAAGAGAGTTTGAGAGGATTGGTAGAGGATTTGGCAGTGTGTAAAGGAGGGGCTTGAAAGTAAACGTGGATAGAGTAATAGGTTATGGTTGTGAATGAGGACCATCTCGTTGTGAAAGTTATGTTAGATGGTGAAGGAGCTGGAACAAGTTTCTGAGTTTTAAATATTTGGGTATATGTTGGATGAAAGGGAACAGACGATGCAGAGTGTAGTAGGAAGTGGTGAATGGCAGGAAGGTGGTGGTGCAATTAAATCGTTGGCGAATGTAAAGGGACTAAGTCTTGAGTGTGGAGGGTCTTACATGAGGGTATGATGTTATCACCTGTGTTATTGTATATAGTGAGACTATGGTCTGGAATAGAAGTATAGATCTAAAGTTAATGTGTTCAGATGGACAATCCTTAGGGGTGTGGCTAGGTGTAAGAAGAATGATAAAATGAGGAATGAACTTATAAGAAGTTGGTTGGTGTGAAGAAAGGGGTTAAATGAGAGAATAAATGAAAGTATGTTGAGATGGTTTGGGTATATCGAAAGGATGAATGATAGTCGGTTGTTAAGCGGATGTATAGTGGCGAGTGTGTTTGGAAGCGACCAGCTGGGAGACCGAAGAAAGTGGATTGAGTCAGTAAACGAGTGTTTTGAAGGAGAGAAATGTTGAGTTTGGTAGAGGCGATAAGAAAGGTGTGTGAATAACAGGAGTGAATGGCAGGGATTTGTGAGGGGGATATGGGTTGTGGTAGCCACCTGGGCCAAGGGATGACCCTTACATTGACGACGATCTACCCTAGTGAGGGTCCATCGCTGTCCCGATGAAGCTTTAGGGTGGATTTTCATGACTGCAATGAGTTCTCACTAATTAAATGTACTGAGGGGGGGTAAGAGGTGGGCTTTCTTTGACTTGTGTCATGTTTACTGCTTTTGCTTTTGCCGATGCTCGTTGCGCCCTTACTTACATTCTTGGAAGATAGAAGGCAAGATAAAGAAAGAAAGAAAGAATTATTTTAATAGTGATGTGCAGAATGAATACGTTGCCATATAACCAATACTCTCATTGATGCTACTGCCAATACTAATACTGAAATACCAATACTAATACTTCCTATTAATTTGTTATATTGGTAAAATATTTATGTATATAAAACAATGTATTATTTAAATTTTATAAACTTCTCGAACGGAAGTTCCAAGAGCATTAACATATTGTTTGCTTTGCCTTGTTTTTTTTTACCATTGTAAGGCTGAACGTAATGACACATTTGAACCAATAATTGGGCTAAATGCATACACCTCTTTGGGAGCCAATACATATCCATACCGGAAAAATGGAAAATACAATACTTTGGACATCTAAATATATAATATAATAATATATATATCTATACTATAGTATATATATATATATATATATATATAATATATATATATATATATATAATATATTTATATAATATATATATATATATATGATATATATATATATATATTTATATATTATAATATAATATATAATTATTATAAAAAACGGTATACGACTTAGACGTCAGCGTAAATAAGATATGTAATGCCTTATTAAAAATTATTTTGTGAAATCCTTAATATATAAGTAAGAAAAAATCAATACTCTTTAATAAGAGGTTGTAAGGTTTATTATCAAATTTTTATCAAGAAATTTATTGAGGAATATTATCAGAATATTTCGACAACTTTGTCCTTTCAGCTGCTAAAAAGTAATTATAATATAATAAATTATATATACATAACATAAATTAAAATTAATTCACGAAGTTTGGGTTTTAATTTTTTGAAAAAAGGTGAGCAGTTTAAAATGTTGTTAATGATGGGATCTATTTGTGAATCAATTTCTTGTTATATTATTAATTAGTAGAATTGTTTATGCAAAAGGATTCGGTGAATCTTCTAAGGTGAAGGTTATCAATGTTAATAATGGGCGTATGTGGTCTATGTTAATAGTATGGTTGTGGGTAGATCTATGTAAGGTAAGGGCAGAGTTGGGATGTCTTGAAGTAAGGTCCATATTTGTGTTGATAATTACGGCGGGTGAAGTCATGTGTTTCTCCAATGTATATTCTGTATACAGTGGGCCAGGTATTTTGTAAAGCCTTGAGAAATAAAGGTGTTGTATGAAGATTTTAGGTTTATAAATTTTTTTTGAAAGGACAGAAGATTTTGAAGAATGCCAGGTAAGGATATGTTCTTTAGGGGAAAGAAATTTTTTGCAAAATGGTGAGGAGACAAGGTAAGGGGGTTTAGGATTGTGTTATTAATCAATAACGCAACTTTTGTGATAATTTAAATCTTATTTTATGTATTTTTATTAATAATTTAATTATAGTTTTATAAATGAGAAGATCAAGTTTTGTCGAAATATTCTGCTAATATTCCTCAATAAATTTCTAATATTTGATATTAAACTTACAACCTCTTATTAAAGAGTATTGAATTTCTTCTATTTATATAAGGATTTCACAAGTAATATTTTAATTAAGGCATTACTATAATATATATATTATTATATTTATATATATATATATATACTATATATATATATATATAATATATATATATATATATTTTTTTTTTTTTTGAAGTTAGTGTAGCAGGACCGCAACGCACAGGCTCACAATGAAGCGGCCCACACTGGCTGAAAAATAGCACATGGGAGGGCGCTGTCATATATATTGTTTTCAAATGTCAAAGAAAGATTTGATTTGTGAAATGAATATTCAGTCAGTCAAATATAAATAAACTAAAAATTTTATCCTTGCATTGTTTAATAGTCTTAAGATTACATAAACAACAATCAAATGCTATAAGAATATTCACTTCTGAAGATACAAGAAAATGTGTTACTGCTAAGTGGGAAGATTCAGATAAGATATGGGATAACATTTTAGAAGGTGTTAGACCGTAAAGTAGGAAAATAACGACAGCGAATAGGGTCCAGATGGGAACATTCAATGAAGTATGATTATATATATATAATACTATATATATATACTATATATATATATTATATATAATATATATATATATATATATATATATATATTATATATATATATATTATATATATATAATAAAATTAGATTATCTTCTACCCCAGTATAGGACTTTCGTCTGTTCAGTGGGAACACTTCGGAAAAGGTCCTTGGGAAACAAAGGGCCTAACGGCTAAGTCGCTGGCTGGCCCAGGCCTATCGCGGACGAGCACGCGATTAATTCATTTGTAGCAAAGCACCTAACAAATGTACTCATAAACGTCTGAGTGAGACGAAGCTAGAGTTAATAGAGAATAGCTCACATTCTTCTGCTCCTCAAACCCAGTCTCGAACCTGGGGCCTCTCGCTTGCTAGCGAGTGCTTTACCACTGAGCTAGGAGCGCTTCTTAATATATATATATAATATAATATAAATATATATATATATATAATTATATATTATATATATATATATATAATATATATATATATATATATATATAATATATATTATATATATATATATATAATATATATATTATATATATATATATATATATATATATATATAATTTTTTTTTCAGCAAACGGATTTTGGACTTATTGATGGGAGCTCCAGAACCTCACTGGAAATATTTGCTTGAAAAAATTTACAGTGGAATAAAGAGTTGTGATAAATTTCGCTTTTTAAGTATTTTACTTTATGCTGTTAGCAGGAATCCACCCCCAATTTGGATTCATAGAATACCAAACATTCTTATGAAAGATTTGTTAGATATTTTGTCTCCAACAAAAGAATCAGATGTTAATGTTTTGGTTAACGGAGTAATGATTATAGTTTTACTTCTTCCTGCTATGCCTTATGAATTTAACAAATTTTTGACCAAAGTACTCCAATGTTTCTGGAAGTTGGTTCACTGGACTCCAAAGCAGGAACATGACATTGCTTTGAGGCCTTATTTGCAAGTTGCAGTATACTCCTTGTTTCAAAGGCTTTATGCTCTTTATCCCTGTAACCTTCTTGGGTTTTTAAGAGCTAATATGGTGGGACAAGGTAATAAATTATGGTATTTAAGTACTTTGAGACCAATGCTAGAACGTGTTCGTTTTCATCCTCTTCTTGTTTCAGAAACAAAGGAAACTGAAGTTTATAAAAGTAGATGGGTGGGATTAGAACCAAATGATCTACTCCATGAATGCGCCAAGCTTTGTCTTGACCCATTACATGAAATATGCGAGGAAATATATTTATCAAAACCCCCTAATAGACAAAGTTTGTGCGATAGTAATAACCCTGAAGTCAGTGATTTTATTGTTCTATGTTCATCTGAAAATAATTTTTGGTCTCCTGGAGCCATTCAATCTCCGAGTACAGCCAATACAACAGCTGCATCTATTCCTCACACGCCAGTATATACATATCAGCAGATATTAGGTAGTAACTCTACGGGAATAGCAGAATCTCCTCCAGAAGCAGCTATTGAAGCTACTCCAGAAACTACACCATTTGCATCCCCAATGCCTTATGCACTACATAGAGATGAATCAAAAGCAGGCTCACTTCTTAAACTTAAAAGCACACCTGTAGTAGACGTTTCCACAAGTGAATATCGCTCATCTACTCCACTTTCACCTACCACTAAAGATTCGTTCCTCATGAAGTTTCCGCAAAAACCATATCAAGATATTCTATCTAGATCCGGAAGATCAGACGTTCTACAGAGTAAGCTTCAAGAAATTCAACATCAAAGACTAGTTAGACAGAAAGAAGGAGAATCTTTGTCAAGTTTATTAGAGTCTTTTACAAGTTCCGATGGTGATGCTTCTTTACCGCAATTTAGTTCTAAAGTAAGTAATGAAAGCAAAGGAAATTTAGATATCAAAGCTGAAATAGGTGATAATGAGTCAGGTAAAGAAGATCTTAGGAAAAGAAAGATAGGAGTTTTCGATTCAAAAAGCTCTGAAGGCTCTAGGAAAAGTGATTCTGACCTTTTTGGTGAAAGCAAAACTGGAAAAGAAGATTTTGAAAAATCTTGTGAAACTGAATCGTCCGAAGTTGTCGAGATTGAACCATCAAGTAAGAGAGATTCTGAAGATTTAGAAGCAAGTAACTCTGAAGGACTAGGACTCCCTTCTAGACATTCAATGACCGAACTAGTAAAAAGCGTGAAAACAAATAGGTTAAGATTTTTAAGTCAGTGTGGTCCGCCACCAAATTTAGCCATGTTGTCTGATACTGGTACAAGACGAACAGTTCCACGGAGTGAAAGTCTTTGTTTTAAACTGAAAAGAAGCAAGAGCAGATCTTATCCAGAGTCACTAGATATGACAAAATATGTAATTCCTCCTATAAATTCAAAACAAGGGTTAGTAGTATATTCTTCTTCCAACTCTCCTGTTAAGCCTCATGTTGAAACTACCGAAATTGCAACACAAACAGAAGAAGGACCTGTTGTAAATCCCTATGAACATGGTCCAAAACTCGAGCGGGGAGGTTACACCACCTGTGGATAATGTATAATCAGGTCATATACTTAATAAACAGAAGATATTTATATAAGTTTCCACTAGTTTACATGGGACAATACTGTCGAACTATAATCTAGAGTCGAGGCGCGAGAACACTGCGCTACCATGAGAGCGTAAGGTAATCTACGAAATTTGCTTATAGGTTTGGAAGTGACAGGGGGGGAAGAATGGAATGGGTTGTTGAATACAATTCTGTGCTATCGTGGACTCATTGTAAGTCAAAGGACACACCGAACTACCTGGGAGTCTCGACGTTCATAATCCCACATATATTACTATTAACTAATATACGTATTATTGATTAATATAATATATAATAACAGTATTATATTCCATATTTGAAGAATTGAGTTTCCTATAGTTATCCATGATCCTTGACTCAAGACCTCACCGTTTACCAAGTTTACACTATATAAATGATACATTCTTCGCGTTTTTCAAACTAATATGATATACTTAATATATTATATATATCTTAGTGAAATAGTGATAATATGATTTTAGTACCGTATTATCCCTTATATATTATTAGACACCTATATCAATAATTTACTCTGTGGTCTTTATAACAATAATAGAAATTTGCCTTTGAACTAATATTATTCTTTTTTTATTTCTCTGCATTCTTTGATTTTTTAATATGTGTGTAATCTGTCTGCAATAACTATTCAGCATACACGGAGGTTACATGCCGATTCCGATGATTGATTTAACGCTTTTGGGCAGCCGCTCTGAGAGTGAGCTAATTCGTACCAACTGAATCTCTGTGTTCTTCAGCGAGGCATGAATGTAAAAATCTTGCGAGACCATGCAATATCCAGGCAGCTGTGTATAATTAATATTCCAAAAGTCAAACAAAGGACGAGTAGTTCAGACATTACAAGGACCATGTGTTTGGTGATAAACTGCTCATTGAACCAGATGCAAAAGTAATCACTAAATATGAGACAGTTTTTTTTTTTGTATTTAAAGTATTCTTGTCTATATAACAAAATCTTGTTTGTTTTAAATTTTTACTAAAGTCATTGACATGAGCAGGAGAGGAAAGAGTCCTTCCGCGAGAATTTTGTTATCATTTTAATTTTTAACGCTAGTATTTGATGTATTTTTTTCAGATATTTTCTAATTCTACTAAAAACCCACCTGAATCAGAAAAACTGATCGTACTGGGACAAACTATAGCTATGTGTCTACGATAATCTGAATGTCAAAGTATTTATACAGAGTACCAAGATTTAGGGTGTGGGATCGAGAGACTATTATCGATAGCGGTGCTTGAAGAGTCTCTCCCCACCATAGTCTGCCACGCACAGGAAATGAAATCTATAAATTATAATTTTACATATAATATTTATATTTGTATCTTATAAAACATAAATAAGTATTGAAAAATAAATAATTTTATTCCATAATATCAACGGTCAATAATGTTTTTTTCAAATATATCTAATATGTTATCAGCCTCTAATATGTATTTAGAGGCAATTTCTATAATTTGTTATCTACTCTCATTTTTAATGGTGAGGGAATATATATATTATAACAATTTCAACAGCCTGTCCGAGGCAGAATTAAATAATATAACTTAAAAAATATATTATTATTAATCATATAAAAATTTACTAATAATATATATTTATATCCTTACAAAAGAGTAATAAAAATATGAAATAAAGAAAGGCGAGCAAAATATTATGGTTATGCTTTTTTGTGCGGCGGTCATTTAAAATGTGATGTTACGACAAAACCCTTCCTCATCTTTCTTCGTAATTTGCGCGGCGGCACGAGTGCTTTCGGAGAGGAATGGATGGGGAGGGAAAAATGAATTTAAATTAACCTATTCACCAAATAGGAAGCCTATCCTTCTACTATAGACTCATTCAAGTTATATATCACACTGAGATGGTATGGGGTATGCAAGAACATTAAAACGCAAAAATATTAGCTTCAGAACAGGTTTTCTTTGACGCAACTAATAATTGTAAGTAACGAAGTCCTTTTCAACTCTCTAAATATTATATAGCAATGGATCATAATTTAAAAATGTGACTGGTTATTATTGCAACAATTTAATTTAATTGTAAATTTTACACCAAAATATTAAAAAAATACACAAAAGATAGCACTAAAATACTGAGGATTAATCAGGATCATAAGAAAAACTATTTGACTTGCGTGAACTACTAAAGACAAAGATACAAACAAAATATTAAAAATTGAGATCCGTACTTTGAAAGTAAGATTATGGACCTTAGTTTGTTCACAACATATTAACGGCCTTCAAAGTGGGTTAAAAATTTAGAGAGAATTAAGGCTTCATGTTAACCAAAATAATTATTATTACCTATATAAATACCAGTGATTGTATTCTCTATATTTTAAAATAATAATTTGGAGCATAACTTATTGAGGTTTATTTTTCTACCCAATAATGAATGGGAAAAATGGGGGAGAGTTTGTCCGGAATCCGGGGAGTAAATACAAAATCCAGCCCGAGGTATATTATTTAAAGTAAAATAAATAAATGGTATAAAATAGTCCGTCACGCCATCTTTCATAACAAGCGACTACACTACGAGACAACGACTGGACGAGCGACAACGAATATTGTCTGAGCATTATTCGATGCGGACCACATATACTATAATATCATCAAGACTAGTAATTTTTAAAGAAATTAGTTTAGTGAGAAGTACTACTATTATCACTTATTAAGCTTATAGAACAGAGGATAATGGTAATTGAGCATCATATTATTCACCTCCTATAGTGAGTACATAATTGATGGTTTAATATGAGGTGTATAACCAACATAATCATTGGATACTTTTGTTTACTTCTTTTGCCAACGAGAAAATTGGCGTTTATTTAATATTTTGATATTATTACTGTATGTATCTGAGAGATCGATGAACGAAAACATGTGAGGATTTATCAAACTAAAAATATCATGAAGTAAGTTATAATAATTATTATTAGTCATTATTATGTCAAATAATTATTTGACATTAATATCACAACATATTGTATAGTAAAGATCTATATACTATTTTTTGAATAATTATAATATGTGTAAAGGGATCTTAGGTGTGAAATAAGAATTGAATAGGTTTATGAGTCTCCTTTATTACTCTTATATATAATATTATTTTAATAAATCTACTAGAGCTAATCGTAGGAAAGAGCCTATCAACCGTAGGCTGTCTAGTAGACTACAACATAGGAGGATAAGTTAAAGAGTGGTTTAGATAGCGGATTGGGGGTATCAAGTTTGTAACAAATACTATTAATCTTAGAGTTATTTATATATATAATAATATAGGGAGATTGATATGAGTGAAATTTGTATACTGAGTATACACGCGGCTAGGAGAGACAAATAAAACATATAACCTTTCAAGATACTTATGTATGTATGATAAAATGTTTTCGAGTAGAGAATACCGGATGTAGGTAGTGTTATAAGGCCAAAATCGTGCTATCTTTTAATTAACAAAAAGATATTCTCTGTTCTTTTAATTTATTCTCTCTATCGGAAATATTTACGAAGAGTATTATTATTGACTTTGTATTTTTTCCCACACTCCAATTTGGTATGGCGGACGATTCAAGACTGAGCGGGTGGAACACAAGAGGCCGACGAAACAATGGACGACCTCATCGCTTATCTGGGTTTTGAGCGGTTTGTTTAACCTGAGTGATAACTGATCCATTAGTTTTAAAAAAGTATAATATTTATTCTCCATTTACATCTTATGGATTATACTTATTATAACTTTAAGAGGAAAATATACATATGGATATGTAACTCTCATATAGAATGGCAGGAGTCGAGGGGTTTCTCGGCCTCCCGAATAAATTCGACGGAGTGGACTTCGTCCGCGCCCTGTGTCGACGGCACGTCGGCACAGAACCTGCTTTTTATGGGGGGTTTATTTGGTGGGGTTGGGGGCTATATATTATGATATGAAGAGAGAGCATGTTAGTGCATTCTCCGTTGTTATTGTTGGGTTTTTATATTTGTTAAGGTTTAGTTTGATTTTGTTATTGGACGTTGAAGTGGATGAGTTTTTTGTAATTTATAATAGTGATTGTTTGGGTTTGCCTTGTCTTTTATTATTGGAAGGTGAAGTATGCTCAGATTTTTTTAGGGGGATTTTTTTGTCTGTTGGATTTTGACTGATAGCCTCTAACCTGATAGGGTCTGAGTTACAGTATCAATAAGGAATTACAGGGTCAATTTTACCGACCATGTTCCTTTAACTTTTCTTTATTTGTGAAAGGCAATTTTTGAGCCAGTAAAACACCAAGATAGTAGAAGCCGTATGTGATATGACGGTCAACCCTTTGCTTTTAGATCATCGACTGCATGTACATGGCTTTAAAAGCATTCAAATCAGAGTATTCATACTTTGGTGGGGTTAATGTAGTTAAATTTTAATATTAAAGGTCTCCTTGACCTTGCGGGGGACTATTTCGAATCCGTACCTTATAGAGCTCGAAATTAACTTTATAATTATCAGCGGTGATGGCATAGCCAGACACCATCTGTTTCGATGTGCCTTGAAGGCAATCCATACAATAAATCAAGTTTACTAAGGTCAAAGTAATTCTGACCTCCGACATAGTTATCAAATGATGCAAGAGGCATATTCTAAAATATTGCCACTAAAGGTTGGTAGTGTTTTAGTGGGTGGGGCGTTTAAATGCCTCCGGCTCTCTAGGGGCAGCCGGGACATTCGGTGATGTAGGGCGCGAAGTTGGTCGCGAAGGTGGTTTAGTAAGTTCTTTAATTTTATGTTCGATGGCGCTGATAGAATCAAAAATAGAAGCATGTCTTTCGTATAGTAATGTTACGTCAATCAAAAGATCTCGTCAGGAGATTTGAGGATGTTATCATTAACTTCTGTTAATATTAATGTCTAAACTTTCTAAACTTCATTTATAAGGATTCATTGGGAATACGGGGTTGGCACCATTAATTGGTATTAGGTTCAGTTACTGTCTTGTGTGAACATGACGAATGTAGACAAATTTGCGCCGATTTTTATAAATGTTACGTATAGTTTACGATCACTAAATAGATATCAGAGTTGGGGGAGGCCATTTTTAACCAAAAGGTTAGGAGTGTTTAAGAGAAAAATATAATAGTTTCTTAAAAGTTAACTAAAATATTAAAGTATTTAAATTTATCAGTTTAATTTGAGATTTGTAATAAAGTACATATATGATTCGTACAAGAAAATATGTACAAGTCTTAAACTTACAAAAGAATGTGTCTTAAGGGCAAAAATATCCAATAAAAAAAACTAAAAATGTCCCATTGGAAAAGTAAGATAAATGTTCCAACAAAATGTGATGAAATTGTTCCAAAGAAAAAATTGAACAATATACACGTATAAGAACTTTTTCAATTATTATAAAATTTATGCATGAAAAGACAGTATCTTGTGCACTAACTTATTCAATTATAAATAATTATTGTTTATAAGAAAAAATATCGTTATTATATATTGCGGATCTAGTCTATCGGAAAATACCTGTGTAGGGTTTAACGAAAATATATATTTATATGTATAAATATAAAAATTTAATGATTGCTATGATATAAAAAATATGTCTAATTTAACTAATCTGAAGTAATTTCTTCTCTTTAACAAACGATTGTTTATATAATAATGAGACTGTAAAATTAAATGCTTAGTTTTTAGATTTTCGATCTTCTTACAAGCTCGCATCAGGAGGACACATTGAATGAAATATTTGTATTTTTTTTAATTTTCTTATTTATCTATGTATATAACTATAACATATTAATTTAAAAATATTTTGGTAAAATACTTTGGCAAAGTAAATTATTTACTTTGCTATTTGGGTTTTAGTGCACATGTGCATTTTAAGAGAACGTTTGATGCTAAAGCTGGAGACTATGTCTCTTGTAAGCTCCCACACAAAAATAAATAAAAATAAAGCCCCTCACCCTGGTCAATTTAAATGTGGGGATTATGACCTAGTCCCAGGTAGCTGGGCTAATGAAGACAGATCACAAAATTAATCCACATTTCTGTGACGATTCATAATTGGTACTTGGCGCGGTACCACTTTCGCTCGATTAGTGTGGAAGTAGCCAATGAATAGTGAATATAAATTTGTATATATTATTACCGCGTGGGTCTCGTGGTGGAGCCAGAGGAATTCTATATAATATATACAAGGGAATGAAGATATAATTATTGATCTGTAATATACTGCTAATAGACCGGAATGCCATAAAGGACACGAGTTTTATTTTTGATGATTGGGGGACGAAAAGTTTTGTTGTTTATTAAATTTGAAATGAAAATAATTTTTCAATTTTCTTATGTTGAAATTACTGAGTTTATTTTTAAAAAGTATCGCTTCGATGTTGGAGATTATAATGTTTTCTACGTAGGTAATTTCTGTGAATTTCGAATATGTGTAACTAGTTATCGAAACAAGATGTGAGTATAGATTTTCAGACAGTTGAAAAATATTATTTTTCGGGAAGCAAAAGCACGAAAAAACTCTGTCAATTTCCGAAGATAATGAAACAATAAACAGTCCCATTTTTTTGTTGTGATAACGTTAACAATAAAGTATATCTACTAAGACTTTCTATAACTAGTACTACCATTAGCAATAATTTAATAATAATAATATAATGATAATATAATATTAATAATAATAATTATAATAATATATAATAATAATAATAAAAACAGTATCTACTACTATAATGATAATATACTATAATAAATATAATAATAAGAATTAATAATATAATAATATAATAATAATAATAGAATAGATTATTATTAATAGTTAATATGACATACTTTCCAAACAATAATTAGTTATTGATAGGAAGGAGTCGATCTTACAAAATGCCAAAAGCATTCCTAGAGAAAGACAATTCACATAATTGTATTACTTGCTTTTGAGTTTCTTCTTGAGAGATCTAGCTTTTACAAGGAAAGCCAGAGGCCACTTAGAAACTTGCAAGCAAGGATTGCGAATGATAAGACTCACCATTATATTCATAACATCAGAGGTAAAGCCTCTCTGTTCATACTAGGTTGAAATACTCACCATTTGCTCCGACCACCCATTTTGGAGATGATCTATAAACTACAACCTACTAACTTATAAATTACCATAATCTCGTTTGTCTCAATGCACGGTGATTCATTTGGGATATAACCAGCAATCTACCCAAAGCACGCATATCTAAAAAGAGAAACTCGCTAATGTAATTATACCTTAGTAATTTTTATTATTTTACACGATATTATAGAAAATTACTTATGATTTGGATTTCGAGTTTATATCTTTAAGACCAATAGAACCATAACTGATGTGTTTGTTAATTATATTAAAAATAATTATAATTTATCTTCTAGTTAGGTCTAAAATTTTACTAATATTTAGATAGTGACACTAAATAGTAAATTTTCTAACAAATATCTCGATCTTCTTATCACCATTTTTTCTTGTTGAAATTATTATACGTGTATCGCGTGACATTTAATTAGAGCGCTGTGACATTCGGATCAGTCGTGTGACATTGAAGTGCGTGACATGAGTCCGCGTGACATTGAGTGTCGTGGTACACTTGAGCTTCCTGGCGATCTGAGATTCATGAGCCGCGTGACACTTATTATTTTTATTTTTTTAATTATATTTTCTTATTATTTTCTGAAATAAAAGTAGATATATATTCTTGTATTTATATTACATTTTTTTGAATGATTTTTTTCTATTATTACAATTTGTATTGTATTTTATATAATATGAGTTTTGCCCTAAGTAATGTATGTTTTTGTACGAACATATTCTACTTTAACTAATAGGAGGATTTATAATTTGTAGTTTTTTATTTATAATTGATGAATCACGCTTGGGTCTGTCAACTAGATTATTCATCAAATGACACAATTTTGCCGCTCGCAATGTTTTATTTTATAACTTTATCTTATTTCTTAAGTTTTATTATTTTAGAAGTGCGATAGATG